>QYTT01082078.1:9737-36775 GCA_006980735.1 Dasypogon diadema
AATTAATGAAAATTAATAAAGGCATTCAGGGAAGTAGAATAGTGCTACAAATTTCAGCAGAAATATGGTAAAAATGATTTCAGGCATGCCGGGCCCGCCGAAGGTGTTACCCGGAGCTTTGCTGCCAGGACTTCACGTCCGTTTCAGCACCCCAAAGAACACAGCATTGCACCATAACAAAAGCAATCGCTTGAGCTCAGGAGATAACCCTATGATGCACACAGCACAGTTTAGGTGGAGGGAGATTTTTAGGGAAGAGTAGATTGGGGAATTTTAACCTGACAAATGTTGCAAGTACAATATCCCAGTGAATTTGCAAGTATAATTCTCATCAGTAGAATTGCCTCAACAACTGATGCTCAGATAAATCAAGAATCGAACCTGAATAAGATTTGCAGACGATGCGACCTATTTTTGCAACTGCGAAATGGACCACACTGTAAAAAATTGTAAATTACTTGAAGTTCGTTTTAAAAACGACAAATTTTTGTAGATCTTTATTTTTCTTTTGGTATTAACAAAGTAGATAAACAGATAAGAAAACTATTTTTAAGATAACTTTTTATGTGTGCTGTAATGTTGAGTGCGTTCAATTGTGAAATCACGTATTTTATGTTG
Source organism: Dasypogon diadema (assembly GCA_006980735.1). NCBI lineage: Eukaryota > Metazoa > Arthropoda > Insecta > Diptera > Asilidae > Dasypogon > Dasypogon diadema. Next base: position 10,356 of record QYTT01082078.1, read on the forward strand.
TCAGTACATAAGTTTAATTACTTTACAGAACAGCTCAGTATTCTTTTAGTGTTTGTAGACTCCACCCGGCAATTATTTTCCATTCAATAGAGCTTTAATTGAATCTAATTCCTATAAGCATTCATCGGGGAAAAAGAGTCTAATTCATTTAAGAAACTCAATATATGCAACATAAGCCTAAATTTATATCTGATATGGTCGCTAAATCTTGTATTCAAATTGTATTTGTAAATATAACTTTTCTTGACACATTATAAATTAGAAAAAAAAATCGAATCAAAAGATATCTCCATGTAAAAAATACAAGGGGCAGGTATATCAATTCAAGCACTGATATTTCGTCATATTCCATAGAATTTTATTGTATTGAGTATTACACTAATATCCACTTCAAGGGGCTCCCATTAATTACCGTAGATCAGGGAAGTTATTACGGGGCATTAACAACTATGTAATTGATTCATTGTGGGTAAATAATTTATTTACTATCTTTTCAAAAATCTTATCGAAAAATTTCGTTTGCAATTCGATAGGAGGTGATGACTTTAAGCGCACATTTGGTCGGGTCCACTTTTTACCGATAAGGTTTCAAGTGGTTGCCTTCTCCAAGTAAGTAGAGTAGTAGTTGTTTAGTTACTTCATAGCCATTCCACATCCAGCCCTCCTGTGGTTTGGTCGTGAACTTTCAGCTTTGTTTCTTTGGGTGACTTTTGATTTATTACAAAGTGCTAGCGCCTGTATCTCTCGATTTTCGTCTAGTGAATGGTAATTAAGTGCAATGTTCTGTTTTATTACCATAATTAAATCATTATAAGTGTTATTTGAAATAATTACATTTTTAACGTTTATAGAGTGTTTGTAGCTGTACATATTTAATACTGAGTGTCTTCTATTTAGTTAGATGTGTAGTTTCGTAGCTGTTTTCGGTTTTGGTTTTTAGTTATCTTGATGCTTTCGTAACTCAGTGATCGCTTTTATCAGTTGAATGTATCTAACGCTTAGATTTATGCAGTGTACGGTTTTATCCACTTCAAACTAAGAACTGAAACCCTGTAATATTAGATATTATTGAGAGTGGTGACATACTCATTCAAGTAGCGTAGAACAATTAGAAAGGTTTCTACATTTCAGCATGCTATATACATATTCGCTCGATAAGATTACATTTGTTTAATTGTTTTATTGTGATGATGTTGCAATTCAAGTTGGCTTATGACCTGAGCAAAAAAATAGCCGGTTAAAATTTTTATTTTACTGTTGGAAGGTAAAATTTCAAACTTTAATTTTAACATCATCATATTAAAAAGTAATTTACTTTAGTAGGGAATGACTACATTTCAGAAAAAATCACACTCGTAGATGCGGTTTAATAGATAGAAAAAGTTAACTGAAGTACATTTACTTTTTAATGATTGATTCACTGGCAGGTGCGAACTCAGATTATGAAATGAAAATGTTGATAATTGCAGAAAATATTTCTGCTTTGTTGCGCACATTTTGTGTTTTACTCGACTGAGTCTAAAATAATGAAATGACTAAGAGTTTCTCAGATAAAATAGTAATCACTGTAAAAATGGAACGAATATTATGTAAGTGGAAATAAATTTTTAATATGGCATTCTTCCGGAAAATGAAGCATGTAAATTAGTAAAAGCCTAGTTTCCGAGGAAGATGATGTGTTTGATTATTTAAAGAAATTTACAATACATATTAGCCTATATACGGATGGATCATGGCGTTGAGGGTGGTTTTCTATGCGAGGATCTTGGAGTGCAAATTACACTCCGCCTTGAAAAGTACCTATACCACGGTTTTCCAGGCAGAGGTCAAGGTTGTCCCGGAATGGGGCAGATGACTTCGGAACCTGTATTCTTAGGTACTGAAAATTGCAGTATACACGGATTGTCAAACAGTTATCAAATCTCTTATTAAACCCTTCGTTACTTTAAAATTGGTTAGGGACTGCAAATATGATGTGCTGAACGAACTGTGTGAGCCAGGTCTGGCTTCTGTGGTAACGAGAAGGCAAACGACCAGGCATGGAAGGGACAGCTTTCCGCTTCCTGAATTGACCGCCAATTCTCATGGGGGTAATTTCTAAATATTTATTTGGATGTATCGCAGGCTGGGCAAACTACCAACAATTGTCAATTGTGGGACATGACGCAGATTGTAAGAATGATCCGGGAATTGTTGAGACAACCTAATGCCAGGTCTGCTCCAAAACTTCTGAACTGACTACTGGTATCCATTTCTGCCGGGTACCCTCCTTGAAAGCACATCAATACTAAATCGGCAAATTTAACTGTTGCTACGCCGCTAGTGTGTTAGAGAAACAAGTCTCAAAATTAGTTTATGCTGCGTAATATATAATATAATATAAATAATAATATAATAAATGTAATATATATAATAAATAATATAATAATAATATAATAAAATATATAATATAATATAAATATAATATCAATATAATATAATATAAAAATATATAAAAGAAAATAGGTCCATTTGTTCTCAAGATCTAGTATACACAATTGCTTATTTTTTACTCTTTGCTTTCCCCGGTAAGATAGTGGAAAAGTCTAGTAATATCGTTGGAAAGTGAACATTTTTACATAGAGTAAATCTTAAAAGGAAACTATAATCTGATAAATTAGAATTATCTATAATATATAGGATTATAATGATAAAAAAAATAAGAAATTATTCGTTTGTGTAATTTTCTGTTCTACTGTGAACTTCGTACAATGTACTTCAACTGATATCATTTGAAATTTCCATTGTTGAAATGGAAGTAATGAAAAGAATTATAGATGTCTACGAGAGATAAAAATTCCAAGGTTTTCACAGCATTTATAGAGGCATTTATAAAGGCATGAACAAATTAGTTATTTAGAGGTTTGATAATTGAGGGTAAAAGATTATCAATATTTTAATCGATAATTAGAGCAATATATAAGTAAGAGCAATTGTTAACACAAAATTAAGATAAGCCAATGGATGCATGCTATCAGTAAAATATTTCGATGCAGTGATAAAATTAGATGCCGTTATAAAATTATATATTAATCACAAATGAGTATTTAAATAGGATCACTGAAAAATAAATCCTATCATCAGACTCTACAAAAGAAGTCTAGGTAGGAGTTTTGATAATATTCTAGGTAAGACGTACTTTAATTTTTTCCGATATATACATATTTAACGGTTGTATTCATTTCACGATAGCAACAAAATTTGGACCTTATTTTTTTTAACAATATGTATTTGTTTTATGTGTATATACACTTTATTTTTTACAACTTTAAAAAATAATGTTAACATACGTGGCTCTATCTAACCTACCCTTATACAGGGGGTCCCAGTTAAAATTAACTGATTGGGTATCCAGTGATAGGTCTTCATGAGACAAACAAAAAATTGTAAGGGGCGGGGGAGCACTTGACGGTTTTTGGTCGTTTTTTACGATGAAGACCGTATAACTCATACTAAATACGATAGGTGTACGAGCCTAGTACCATAACCTAGAGATTGCCTACCCACCCTCCTACTCCTCTACGTTTTGAGCTAGAAATTTTCAAAGTCAACATTTTAGATTTTTTTTACCAGCTTTCAAAGAGATCGTATATGTACGATGTAATAGCGATAGCGAAAAAAATAGGAAGAAGTACAAAAGGGGTTAAAAAAGTTGAGGGATGGTTGCATTACAGCATCCTTGTTCAGGACGTTCCAGGATAAATTTGACGAAGAGACAGAACAAACTTTAACGGTGGATATGGTTGCAGATAAACTAAAGTCATCACATGGATCCGTTCGTTCGTCGCTATTTAAAGCAACTAGGAAAGGTATCTAAGCGGAGTTGTTGACTTCTAATCTTCAGCAAAGAGTGAATATCTGCAATGAAAAAAATCTTTTTAAGATCGTATTGTGACAGGCGATGAGAAATGGACAGTATACCAGAACCTTGTGCGCAAAAGACAATGGGTAGATGTAGATTGGACTTTAAAACCAATTATCACAGGTGGAATGCACCCGCTCTCACTAAACTGGAGGGATATGAAAGGATATGAACGATATTGTCTATTTTAAATATTTGGATCCAAAGAAAACTATGTATTACATTACAGTGGATGTCAATTGTCGTCAGTTAACTAAATTATATGAAGAACTGGTTTAAAAACGCACTTCTTTAGTAAACGGGAGAAAAGTATTCTTTCAGCATGATAATGCCCGGTCACATTTGGATGACCAAAGAGAAATTGAAAAAGTTATGCCCCATCTAAGAAGATTTCATTTTTTCGGAGTTTTGAATCATTTTTCCGAGAGAAGCAATTCACAAATAAAAATAAGACTAAATTTTCCAACTATTACAACGCTGAGGAGATGTTCATAAATAATTAAGGAAAATATATAATTGATTTAAATTATAAATAACTGTTTGTTTTCGTGTATCGAAAAGTTACCTTAAAATGCACGGAAACATATGGTCTGACCTGATCTATAATTATTTTCATTGGACGTAGTAAGTGTAATAAAATATGTAAACTTATTCAGAAATTCGATTGACAATTTCCATTGGGAATTTTTACGATGAATTTTGGGTTAATATACATTCAATATTTACATTTTGTTGCATAATTTTTTTTGTGACCGAATATGTAATCAATTTTTGTACAAATGACCAATTTAAACTTACGATTATCAGAAACAAGGAATAAAAACAATTTCACGGACAATTTGTTGCGATTATTATTACTCCTATTATATTTTACCATTATGCTTGCCACAGTAGAATTGCTTATCAAAGTTTCATTACAAATTTTATAATAAAATTGAAAAATTGTCCGATTACTACTCTAATTGAACAAGCAGCGAGATTTAAGTGCTTGTAGATAACTGCAGCAATTGTGTAGATAAATAAAAGTGTACCCACGTGATATTATATTGATTTGGGAAGAATTGTGTAATTATATCTCCTTGTTATTTTGAAATATATGTAATTTTCTTGTTTTGCATTACATCAGAGTTCAGAGAGTTCAGTTTTACATTTAGTTGAGTTATTTACAGTTCTGAATAGTTTAAATCCAATGAAATCTGTTCGTGTTGTATTTAACTTTATCAATTGAAATGACTTTTTTTAATACTTTCAGATGAAACACATTTTTTTCCACATTTAAATCGGAACTACTATTCGAAGATCTTAACTCATCGAATTTTTCGACTGTGATTTCAAAAGTTGCATTTACAACAATCTTAGCGAGAGGATGTGTTGTAAGTGCTGCAGTGTCACCCAGAGAAAGATATGGGTTTTTGGCTGTGGGACTTTTATAGGACTACTTGCAATAGTTTTAGGTGTACTATGGCCTTCTATGTATATAAAAATTCTACATTCGGTAAAATTTTCAAAAATACATTTCAAATTTTCTGTATCCAAACTCCATTTATAGCAATTGGTACTTCAAGAGGGATCACTGAACTATAAGAATTGGATTACATTACCAATTCCTATGTATTTAGAGATTTACATGTTCAATTGGAAAAATCCTGATAAAGCTTATGATGCATCCGTAAAGCCGGAATTTGTGGAAATGGGCCCTTATGTTTTCCGGGAACATCATCAGCGAGTGGCCTTGGATTGGCATAAAAATAATACAATATCTTTTAATCAGATTAGAACGTGGCATTTTGCACCTGAAAAGTCGAATGGAACTCTAGAGGATGAAGTCACGTGCCCGAACGTATTATCAGCGGTAAGCAGAAAAATTTTTATATTTCATTTTCATATCAAATGGGTCATAAGTCTTTGATGTGAAATTCAAATTTCAAATTTCACAGATAATCAAGTTATCAAGAAGTTATTTGCATGTTATTGGAATTCACAAGAACATACTATATCCCATATAAAAGTAATATATGAATTGAAAAAGAAAATTCATTGAGACGGAGGTATTTAATTCTTCTATTTTTCTTTCTTTTTTTTCTAGACTGTAGCATATATGGTTCGTGATAAAAGTAGTGTAATTAAAATAGTAGCCAATTATATGTTACATGAGAAAGGAGGCTCACTTACGCATACCAAAACCGTGAGAGAATGGCTTTTCGATGGATTCAGTGATCCACTTCTAGATTTTCTGAGAAAGGCAAATTCATCGGCAATGAATATACCATTCGATAAATTTGGATGGTTTGTTGAACGTAATGGCTCAGAGACCTATGACGGCCGATTTACAATGCACACTGGAGCAGATGATATACACAATGTTGGTATACTTTCACATTGGAATGGAGCAAATCATACAAAGTTTTATAACGGCCAATGCGGAGTAGTAAAAGGTACAAGCGGAGAATTGTGGCCTCCAGAAATGGAAGAAAAAGAAACGAAAACCATTTTCGTCACGGACATATGTCGATTTGTTACTTTGTATCCTGATAAGGAGGTAACTATGAATGCAATAGACGGATATAGGTACATTGGCAACGATCATGCTTTTGATAATGGAGTAAAATATCCTGAAAATGAATGCTTCTGCAAGAATAAACATGAATGCATGAAAAGTGGTGTTTTAGATGTTTCAGAATGCCGTTATGGTGCACCAGTATTTGTTTCTTATCCTCACTTCTATTTAGCAGATAAAAGTTATTCTGAAGATGTCATAGGAATGAAGCCAGATCAAAACAAACATCAACTTTCTTTGGCTTTGGAGACATTTTCGGGTGTTCCTTTACAAGTTAACGCTCGGCTACAAGTCAACATGCTTATGCAACCATATCCAGAAATTGAGTAAGATTTAAATTTCCCAGACTGATGCGCTAACTGACTATTGTTTATTTTTCAGTTTGTACAAGAAAATCCCTAAGCCCATATTGATGCCGTTATTCTGGTTCAGACAAACAGCACAATTAGATGATTCGTTATCGTCTCAAGTCAAGGTAAATACTTTCATGGAAACCTAAAAAAAACTTCCTTATTCCATGGATTTACTTTACAGATGGTACTTGATCTTAAGGAAGTAGGGTTATATGTAGCTTATGGTTTGGGTGCTGTAGCTGTGTTGTTTATATTGGTTGGAATTATTTTAACAATTACAAAATCATGGAAGCGACCCGACTATGAAGACGAGCAACCACTAAGCAATTAATCAAAATTAGGTGAAACAAATTTTTCTTACGGATTAATTTGTTAAATTTAGTGATTATTCTATTTACCTCAAGTGCCAAAAGTGGATTGTTTTTGTATTAAGGGCGAAATTTTTTATAGCTATCAATAACAGTAAGACTTGTTACAATCCAAAGTTGTTGAATATATATATATATTTTTTAAATGATTGTATTTCTTTCCCATCTGTTGTCGAATTTATTACCTGTTACGATATTGTGAAATTTTGATCTTTGCCCTTCACATTTTCTTTTCTTGCAGGTGCTATAGCTTTTATGCGGTCGTAGGGAAGTAAAAGGGGTTTGATATCGAATATGATCTAAATTGATTAATGTTCGCGAAAATGTAGAGCTTTGGGATGGTTATCATCTTCACCCGCTACTGCTATAAAAGAAATAAGATATATAAGGGTTGCAATCAATTGTTGAAGCGTCTGTGGAAATAGAAGCTTCACTGTCACCTTATGTCAGAAGCTGCGTTTTTTTGGCAACACGGTACAAAGTTATCATACATTAACTGGGTTGAATTAACTCTCGTAATTTTATCGCGTTAAAAGCTTGTTCGGTTATATAAGTCCTCTACGGCAAAATAGTTGGCGCTTATTGAAAGCTTTTGCGTTAAAAAGTTGATTTTGCTGCCATTTGCAGCTATTGAGCTTTTATTGGTAGAATAGCACTCATTATTAACCGGTGTACTTCGAGCATACTTTTTTCGATTTCAGGGCCAAAGGTTGCGTTTTTTTCTTCTTTACTTTTTATATGAATCAAATAAAACTTAGTCCTAAGATCTCAATCTTGATTAAGCTAATTTGTACTGGGTGATTCAATGGACAACAAAAATCAATTTATTTCGGAAAGTGTTGCAGATAGTAAGAGGAAATGAGCACAGCTTTTGAAGAGCTTAGAAAAAATTGGAAATCAGCCGCTTTTGAGTTTTAGAATAAAGTATGATTTGTTTTTAAATTATTTCAATCGCTTTGGCGATATGCCTACAATTGTTCATACAATCATGCATTCTGTAATTCATGCTATGAGATGTGTAAAGCAATTAAGGAGTTCTGAGTACCTGAGTACCTTCAGGAGGAGCGTATTGAATTCTGAAGAAAGAATGTCTGATAAATAGAGCACAGTAATTGTAAACTTGTTGTCGTTAATTGAAGGAATATGGTCCATCATTACGGATTCTATCGCACTTTTACTTTTGCATAAGAATAAACTTTGTACTCCTTTTTAGTCCATAGTAAAGACTTGTTATTATTCAGTCGTTTAGTTACTTTTTATTGTTTTTTTTTTGGTGTCGGAATATTGTTTCTTGATATACATTGTAGAAGTCTGTCAGTCATGTAAATTTTAATATTTCCTAATGTGGACTTTTTTAGAATTTTCACAATTATCTATGAGATAGTATGGAAAGTCGAGAAACTTATTTTAAAATTCAGGGAAACTTCATGAAAATTTTTTCCTGGCATAAATATTTTATTAAATTTTCTATATAGTACCCAGGTGTTTATACCTTTTGATTCAAAATAAATTCCATTATAATATTTGTCCCAGTTTGGCTATTAGATAAGTGCTACCCTATCCCCTGACACACATATGTTTCGCTTAGAAAGCAGAATCTTTTGATTTATCGGAAACGGGTTTAGAAAACAATTCAAGTTGAAGAACATAAACAAACCCCCTCCCCATGGATATCCACCTCTGACATTGAGTATGAACTTTATTTTTATTGCGACTACAAAGCGGTGAATGGTTTTTCTTATATTTCAGCACGTGTTTTTCTATGTCCAGCGGTTAGGAAAAATGATTTTCACCCCAGAAGTGCGTTCAGAATAAGAAATAAAATAAAATTAAGAGAAAAAAAACTAAGTTGTGAAGCCCCATCCGTGTAGTGCACTTAATTGGATAAAACCAGGTATATATCAGCGGTGTGCCAGCAAGTTTTAGTCAAAGTGCCCTACGAACTGAAAACGCGAACTTCACTGACCGTACGACGAGCAATAATTTTCATTAGAGAAAAATAGAAATTATTTGTACTTTCTTCCTCAGATATTTTTGTCCTGGCAAGTTTATACGGAGCAAGGATCCTTACCAATTACATTGTTCTGCGAAACGATTACGCCACGAGAGATTTTTATTATTTTTAACGTTTACTATTTATACAAAAAGCAAAAATGGTTGTTAACTTCAAAGTCTTCAAGAAATGCTCGCCAAATGGCCGAGTCACTCTCTACATGGGAAGAAGGGAATTCATTGATTCCATCTCTACTGTGGAACCAATTGGTATGAAGTTTTGGTTTATTTTATTTTCTGGGCCTTAAGTGTTTAAAGAATGTATAAAATGTTTAGGAGAGACTACGATGTAAAGTTAAATAGTGGATTAAGTGTTAAAAAGAAGTTTTGATATCTTTGCTGAATATGATGCTTTTGAGGATTAGTGGAAAGTAATTGCGATGAATGTGGAGACAACGATTTTGTGGAGTCTAACAAGATTTAATTTTATTTGCATGACTCAGCTTGGAGATAAAGGACATTTCAATTTATGCTAGAAACATTTTGGGCTATAGGAACTAAAAATTTAATACAAATTTTTTTAAGTACGGCCCATAGATTTTGGGAACAGATATTTGTGTAGTTGAAGAGTGTTGAATTATACAATTAGGCATTTAAAATATGTCTACAGTACAGTATTTATCCTATGGACCTAAGTTAAAATCACCTACTTATTCTTACATTACACTTTCAGATGGAATTGTTGTTCTTGACGATGAATACGTTAAGAACAACAGGAAGATCTATGCTCAACTCGTCTGCAACTTCCGATATGGGCGAGAAGAGGACGAAATCATGGGATTAAATTTCCAAAAGGAATTAACTCTGGCATCCGTTCAAGTCCATCCACAAGAGAAGTGCGACATTAACATTACAAAAATGCAAGAAAGATTATTGAAGAAATTGGGCTCCAATGCTTTCCCATTTGTGCTAACGTTGCCACCAAATTCTCCTGCCTCAGTTGTTTTACAACAGAAGGCTGCTGATGATGGACAACCTTGCGGTGTACAGTATTTCGTTAAGGTAAGATAACACTTTGGAGTCATTAAACTGACCTCAAGTAAATGCATACTGAAATATTGGCTGTAACAGGTCTTTGCCGGAGACTCCGAAATTGACCGTACTCACCGCCGCAGCACTGTATCATTGGGAATCAGAAAGGTTCAATATGCACCCACCAAACAGGGTGTCCAACCATGCACTATTGTACGTAAGGATTTCCTCTTGTCTCCAGGAGAACTTGAGCTGGAAGTTACATTGGACAAGCAACTTTATCATCATGGCGAGAAAATTGCTATTAATATCTGTGTCAGAAATAATTCGAATAAGGTTGTCAAAAAGATTAAGGCTATGGTTCAACAAGGTGTCGACGTTGTACTTTTTCAAAATGGCCAATTCAGGAATACAATCGCCTCCATGGAGACAAGTGAGGGATGTCCTATTCAACCGGGCTCTAGCGTACAAAAGGTTATGTATCTGCTTCCTACTCTGATCTCTAATCAGAATAGGGCTGGAATTGCAATTGAAGGGCAAGTGAAGAGGAAGGAAAACACCTATTTGGCATCCACAACTCTGTAAGTGGTGAATTGTAGTGGAATTATAATTTTCATTGAAATCCGCAATTTCTAATGCAGATTGGCTGCTCCAGAGAACCGTGATGCCTTCGGAATCATTGTTTCCTATGCTGTCAAGGTAAAACTTTTCTTGGGTGCTTTGGGAGGGGAACTTTGTGCTGAGTTGCCATTCATCCTGATGCAACCAAAGGTGAGTTGTTTGGCTTCACATTTTGCGATTTGCGTCAAATTAAATTAAAAATTCCTCTCTTTACAGCCTTCTTGCCGCGCCAAACAATTACCGGAAGATTTGGAAGGTGCACCCGAAGAAAAAATTCTTGACTTGTAAACAAATTAATTGATAATGATCCTGTCTAGAAACATTGACAATGCAGTATCAGTGACAATGCAGGTGATAGCCTCCAGACTTATTACATAGATCGCGGTGCATAATATTCTCTTTTATAGTATATATATGTTTACCTTGTAGTTGTTTTTTTCTTGTTGTATTTAATTCTACTTGTAAAGTGGGCTGACAAGAATTTGTGGATGGGCTGCTATATAGATGTTAACCAATTGTTAATAGTATAAATATTGTAAACACCTTACTAAATTATTTATTTCAACAACAAAATTAGGTAATTGTGTTTATGAAAATGTTTTGAATAATAACAATACTATTTACAAGACTGGTATGACTTTTCATAAAACCATTACCTCTGTCTCATTGAAACCTGCAGAATTTTTCAATATACAAATAGCGAAAAAAATTGTTAGAATTTAAAAAATGAAAAGTGTTCTCATTTGACGAAGGGTTAAAACCACCGAATAAAATTGTTAGAATTTAAAAAATGAATAGTGTTCTCGTTTTTCGAAGGGTTAAAACCATCTAAATTGACAAAATTTATTGATCTCGGGCACACAAATTCAAATTCTACAGTGTTTTTTTCCCTTTTTTGTTTATACAAGAGACCCAGGCAATCAAAATACTTGAGGTAATTAAAATATTCAGCCCGCGGCTGATTCAGTCGTCTGCGTCCGGTTCCTATTGTTCCTGCGTTGGATATTGCGTTGATATTACGCACGGCATAGCTTAGATGGAGGGATATTTTGGGGAAGAAGAGATTGGGAAATTTTAACTTGACAAATGTTGCAAGTAAGATACAATTTTCGGTATGAAATTTTTACAGTGCAACGTTCCAGTGGCTTCTCGTCAGCAGAACTGCCTAAATCATTGCTACCCAGATAAATCACCGCGACGTTTGCAGGAATCGAACCCAGTTGAACACAGCGGAGAAAGTTTGAAGATGTGCCCCTCAAACCGCTCGGCCACCAGCTTGCGTGTTGCATGGGGATTGTTGTTTCGGCGTGGCAAGTTTGAGTTAAATCTGGCTTTGTGGATTGCGGATTCTGAGACTTTTGATCTCGATTTTCAGGTCTTTTCCGGTTCGACGCACTTTCCTAAGTGCTTTTGTGGGGATAGTCCAATGTCTGCCAAGTTTGAGCGTCTGTGTTGTTTGTTGTTACTGTTTACATTCCATTTCTCCATCCGCGGTCTTCGAACGAGTTGTTTCATTTGTTAAGAGTCTGCTTATGGTCCGATAAGATTTGGTTTTTTGGTGATTACAATTTTCTCACCTTAGGCTAGAGTGTCTCCCACGGTAATGTCCTACTTCCTACCAGTCAGAAATGCTGTCTCTTGTTCATGCCTTGGACTAGTATGGAATTACAAAGCCCAGAACCATAATCTGAAAACTGGGCACGGGAGCTTTGGATATCACCTAAAAAGGATTAGGATCCTGAAGGATAATATATACAGGCCGTCCCTGGAGGATAGTGAGTTGGCAGAGCATATTATATGAGACTGCTCAGTTTTGGCGAGCAAGAGGAAGACTACAACAAAGGGCGGATAACATATAAACAAATGTTAAAAATGACAAGAGGCATCGAGGTTAGGGAACTGTCTAGGAACACTTCGACGCAAACCAGCTAACACGACTTTTAGTAGAGGGTCGACAGATGACCCGAAGACAACTGTCTACTTCGACATTTCGCGAACGATGGTTATCTCTGAGATTATGTCGAATATAAAACTTAATAGGTTTGGAGTAAAATTTATTTATATACAATCAGCAAGCACCTTAAGTGCAAGCAGGGCTTTTTATGAAAAAAGAAATGTGATTTTAGAAGAGGCTTAACCGAGAGCGCTGTTACATTGTAAAATGGGAATTGGTGAAACATTTAGCTATTATATTTTTTTGATTACTTGTTTGTTTATTATATTAAAATACTGCTGGCACTTTTTCTTTGATCTCTTCTAAGTCTTTAATTTTCATTAACTTGATGTGTTCAGTTAACCAAGTGACATAGGAAATCTATTCAAAGGAAATGCAACGTCATTACTATTACAAAATATTCTACCCTCCTGGTATCCATTCCAACTTGTTTTATGTAAATAAGTATCCTTTAAATTTATCTATTCAAATAGCATGAAAAGTAATAACCAAACCATCTTTGGCTCTCAGGAAAAAAAAGTAATCTATGAACTCCTGTGGTTAAATTGGGTCATATTTTTGTTAATCCTGTAACTTGAACTTAATAAAAAAGCTCAGACACCCCCACTAACCACAAGGTAGAAGATTTAAATGCATTAGACGGGGCCTGTTCACCGATCCCCAACCACCCCAGAACGCAAAAACCACTGGAGGGCCCATAATTTTCTTTTGCAATCTCTTTGAGAGCCCTTCTGAATTTAATGTTTCGAGACGGTAGTATATTATTTGTGATCCCTGTACCATCTACCACGCACAACATGGAAATGAACTGTTTTCGGTGTTTCTGTTTTACATGCAAAACGAAGTAGAATCCTTCCATAGTACCTTTCGAGATTTGACTTTTGTTTCGTTATAACTTGTTTCCTGCAAACACCTCTAATACTCGCCTACATTGTCTATTCCTTAATTCCGGGGATTACGCATGAAAAATGGCACTACTTTAACTGATAATTTACTGGAAATTTAGTCAAGATTTTGTCTGAAGTATTTTTGGTGTTGTTGTGTTCAACCTTCATCAGGGGAATCCAGAATTTGAAATCACGTACTTTCCTGTTATTATATAAGAAATTTTTAGATGGAATGAATTACTTACATTATCTTTTCCATCCTTGAATTTTGTTTATTTGCAGAGTAACTTTCGACGTTGCAGGTGTATATTAATTCCAAAGTTTATACATATTTTAATCCATTCAAAGATTGAAAAGAAGATGAAAAATTAGCGGTGTGCCGTAGAACTTTTAACATAATTTCACTTACAAAAATTATCCTGTGGGAATACCAGAACTAGAGAATTTCTATCGAGTCATTATGCAAAACTTTTCCAGGAAAGTTTTCTTTTCACAATTTTTTTATAGCAGTTGGTGAGTTCACCATTTACCATTTACATCTCCTCTTATTACGCAATTATCCGTATTTTATTGAAGCGAAATGAGAATTAGTTTTATTCTCGTTCACAGTTGTAATATTTCATCAGTGGGAATTTTGAATTCAAGAAGTTCAGGGTGTTTTTAGACTATTTCCGTACTTCGCTTTTATATTAGGAGGTAAGGTAACAAAAATTCCAGGATGCAGTTGCTTTATATGCTTAAGATAAATAGAGACCATTTCAGGATTTTATTTATGGGTATTATGCTAATTAAAATGCAACATAATGTGATGAGTACTGGGGAGCATATTCCGCATTTTGATAGCAATTTTTCTTGTGTCTGCTGGAGTGCACAGAAATCGCGGTTTGGGATAGCGAATAAAACCTTAATTTTCACGTTTCCATTTAAGTCTAGAATTTTCTTTTCAAATACCTTAACATGAACTTATCATTACTTTGAAAAGTTCTGATCAGAATCATTATATCCTGGAAGTCAAGTAGCTTCTGAATTTTTTCAATTTGGAAGTAGAATTGAGCAGTTTAATTTGATTTTTTATGCAGACAAATTATACGTGGTGTTCTGCTTGATACAAATAGGATTTTGTGTACAGGGTCAATTAAAAAGCACTAAAAAGTAAGCAGTGGCATCATCCAAGGGGGAAATGTGTTCATTACATCATTAATGAAGTAATGAACATATGTACAGTACTATGTTTTTTCAACACCGATGAATTTTAACAAAAGAATACAATTAGTAGATACGTTGCTTTTCCACTGATTTATTGAAGAAGATGTAAGGGTAAAAGTAAAGTTAAATTTAAGTATATAATTATTACTGCCATTTCTACTCTGCTTTCTTGTTTTGATAAGTAGTTGAAACCTTTCTTTCCTTACCAATTGGATTATACAGACTCAATTACATTTATCATTGGTTGTCATAGGTGGTAATGAACTACTATATGTTTTACACAGAATCAATGTAGTAGTTAATTCCGACGAATGTCTTATTTCACAACTTACCAGTAATAAGTTACTGATAAAATTATACTAAGATAGAGTAAGTGTAATCATTGCTGACGATGATAGCTTTCAGGTTACTTCCAACATATGTGCATGGCTCCTTTTTTATTAACTACTGCTATTCTTACGGCATCACTGAAAGGTCCTTGAATTTTGATAAACTAGGCAAGTTAGTGATACACCCTTATCTTTGTATGCCTTTTATGGTGGTATATTATTCATAATTACTTACTTCATTTTATATTATTTTTCTTTGAAAGCTATGTGAACAATTTCTCAAGTGATTTATTTATTCGGTAAAAGTAAAAAGTGAAGGAATCTACAATCAATCAATATGTAATGACGTTTATAATTTCCGAGGAAATCCTTCCAGCCCCTTGAGTGTTAGTGGAGGCTATATAGGGAAATAAGGCGAGTTTTATCTGATTCCTAATAACGCCCCATATCTTTATTGATATTTTACGAAAAACTTCTTATAGCCATAAAATGTCGACCTATTTATACCAGAAATCCTTTTACCAGTTTACTAAAGCTAAAAATATTCGAGTCGTTTTTCCGTTGCCACAGATAACGTCAATCGAAACAAATCCATAACTTTCTTCTGGAAGATGATTGTTAAGGATTTCAACGAAAACGAATATTCTATTCGGAATTCACCTGGCAAGGCAAAAGCTCATCAGAAAGGGCATAAATTTCCGACCGTACGAATATATCACTCTGGTCGAATGGAGCGTACAGACTTTTGCTGTTTGTCAGGCTCATCAGACAGTGAACATTATTTAGAAGATCCCGCGGGCATAAAACTTAACTAGACTTTCTGGCGGATTTTGTACGTCGAGATTGAGTCAATCACCTCCTCCAGAAATGCCAACATTTTTAGATATCTGTCCTTCGGAGCACATTTGTTTGGGAATACCTCCGAAATGTAAATCCCTGGGAAATCGAAACTTTTGTTGCCTTTATTCAGGCGTTGTAAAAGAAGGAAAATAAATTTCTTCCACTTTACAGAACCGAAAATAGCGATTGTTGCGAAAAGCGGTTCCGGGTGGGTGGGTGTAAGAGGACGTAGGTCTGACATCGTATTCGGGATATGTTTAAGGATTTACTTTTCTAAAACGATAGAGGAGAATGTACCACGATCGAAAGTTTTATGTGCTCGAATAAGTGCTTAGCGTTTTCCCATGAGCCGTTTTGCGGTGTGTTTCCTAGTGTAAGAGATAAAGATGCTATTTATGAGTTCTTCGCTGGGACTGGGATTTCGTTGTTTAGGTTTGACAAATGGCTAGGATTTTGCGATCTGATACTTTGCTAATATTACAATCAATTTAATTTTTTCTCCCTTAGGAACATTCCGGACAAATGTTCTTTTCAATTTTACTCTTGTATTGTTGGTTCGAGGTTATTTTTTCAATTCCTGGTCAAGAATCGAATTGCTTCCGACCTTTCAGCCCGGGAGTGATATACTACTTAGGTAGAGAAATGACATGGCAATTTATTATTGGGGATATGGCTCTCGGGAGTGAAATCTTTTCGCAAAGATTCATGTGTGAGCCATTCTT
Source organism: Dasypogon diadema (assembly GCA_006980735.1). Lineage (NCBI taxonomy): Eukaryota > Metazoa > Arthropoda > Insecta > Diptera > Asilidae > Dasypogon > Dasypogon diadema. The sequence goes on from QYTT01082078.1 coordinate 27,118, forward strand.
TAGCCTGTAGCCGCTCAGGGAATGTAAAAGTGCACGAGTTCAATTTAGCTTGGGCTCTTTGCATTTTCTTGTGAACCATTAAGTTCTTTCTAATGGTATTTTTTTTTTGGTTTGTACCCAATGCCAAGTGAAATATGAAATCATGAGAATGGATAGTGCATAGGATACATGGACATAATTTTTGGATTTATAACGAATTTTATGTGGTAAATAATTCCAATGAAACGATGTTCTTGAAACTACTCACATAATCCTCGAGTTTCAATCCCATCTTGTCTGATATCATATCTTTTTTCTGTGTTGAGAACTTTAAAGGTAACTGGATAACTAGGTATATCATATCCGTTACGTTATTTCTAGTAGGTAGTAGGTGCCAAATACTCTTTACAGTAACTCGTGGGAATAATGGAGTGAACACTGTGGATGGCTTTTATTTTTGGCTATTGTTTGGTTGGATTGGGCACGGATTTATTTTGTGTTTATGATCTCACTAAGATTTGCATATTTGAAAATTTTTACAAGTTTTAGGTATTAGTGCACGAAAAGAAATACAAATAACAGAGAAATTACTAAATTAAATTAACTGGTATAAGTTCTTCAAACATTCAATGAACAGCAGCTAGTTCCTTTAAATTCAGTTGAGAAAATTCTCTATTCGATAACGTCAAACAAATTCATAATATTCAACTTTACTAGTTAAGTTTATTCGTTTTTAAAGTCTTTGTATAAGAAATACCTTAATAGGTTTAGTCTACCGGTTGTAATACCTTGAAGGAGTCATCGTAGGCTCATAAAAGTTACTAGATTCCTACACAGAATTAAAAGTTATGCCGATTTATGCATGTTCGTACATCTGTCCGTCTGTCCGTCCGTCCGTCCCTCTGTCCGTCTCTCTGTCAGTCCGTTCGTCCGTGTGTCTGTCCGTCTATCTGTCAACACGAACGGAGCAATGTAAAAAGCTGAATTTTGGTATGTGAGTTTGTTATTTTATTTGTAAGGTTAAGTTCGTAGATGAGCATAATCGGCCCAGAGGAACCCGAGGTATATAAGCCCAATTTCGCCTATCTTAAAGCATTCATAAAAAAGAGTTCAATGTTCTTGCTTCTCTTCTTGAGTATGGCTTATAGTCTCGAAGATTTTGACTAGAAATAAGTTACAGAAATAAAAAGATAATTATCAAAAAATTGAATTACTTATATCATCGTCGAAATATTATAAACGCGCTACAAAAGTCTGTTCACGAGCTGTTTCAAACAGAAAAGAGCTTTCCATGTCACTAAATTGAAAACATTAAAAAATTTGTATTTCTGTTTGTGCTTAAAAAGACGTAATCCATTGTCTAAGGGAAACATGTTAGTACTCAGCCATGAAAATACCAAGCTCTTATGTACTTTATCTATTTCATGAAAAATAATGGTCCAAGTATAGAGCATTGAGGAACACTTGTATTGAGGTACGCGAAAATTGCAGAGCAAGTTCAGAAACCTTTGCATAAAAATTTAAATGGTTAAAAGGCAAAGTTCTTTTTCGTGCAGTGGAGAAAATTAGCCACAAACTCTCGTAAATAAAATAACTTCATGCTCAATAGCTTCAAGAATTCTACTTCTAATTTCGTTTATTTTAATTGCCCACAAGAAAAACTCAACAATTTATTTTAACAACATCTCAAAAGGTATCAATTAGTCTGGTTAATAATTTCCGAAAAAAAAAGTTTTCACAAATTTAGTTCCGATCCCATCTCCACAGCAATTATATCCTCTAAAAAGTTTAAGAAAATTTAAACAAGCAAACGAACGAACGAGCAAAGAAAACAAAATTTCCCAAACTTAAAAAAACGAAAAAAAACATCTTTCAAATCCCAGGGAGAACTTGAACTTTTACATGTGATGAAAGCCCTAATTTAACGGATGAGCTAAGAAGTTTTTTTGTTGGCATCGCCCAGGAGAAAACACCCTAGATTGAGTTGATAAAGCCCCTTCTTTTAGGATAGAAAACTCAAGGAAAAACTCATCAATTAAGCCTGCCCATACCCAACAAAATAGAAAGAAGGAAAGTGTGGGAGGTCTCATTGCAGATTCAGATCTGCTACGAAACGTAAATCGACGCGATGTGATTTGCGAGTCCAAAAGCTTATCAGTTCCTATCTTGTTGTTAACAGGATTTTAAGATAGATTTTCAGGTCATACACATTCGTGAACGTTTACAGGTATTTTAGTTTGAGAAATTGGAAGCTCAAACGATAAAAGTTGGATAAATTGAAGTTGAGGGGTGGGTGAGTTTAAATGTTAAGAAAAAAAATCGCAGTTATTAATTGTATATTAGGTACTTAGATATTGTTGAGGAAGTCTGGTGCTTCCTATAATCTAGAAGTAAAAAATAACGACACCTCTTAAAAATTCAGATTGGTGGAGTTCAGTGGCATACCATTCTGAATTTTTAAAAGCGTCTGATAACATTTAATTATTAATACCTACTCCGCTACTACCTAATAATTACAGAAAGATTGGTGTTCCTGAAAATTTATTTACTTGGCGATGGTTTGAGAGCAGCATTAATTTATTTACAGGTCCTACATTAAAGAAAAGGACCCTCGTACAATTTTACGCTATTGGATCCAATTAATGGAAATCACCTCTGAATAATGAACCTTTTTACTAATTGGAACGAAACTGAAGTTTTTATTCGATTGCAGCAATTGTTTAATATTTTATTTAATGCACACCGTCCAATTTAATTAACGAGCACTTGATTAAATAATGTGGTTGGTCTCTGTCATTTATTACAATTTTGAAATTCTTAGATGTAAATTAAATAAATAACAATATACTACCTTCATTTCATTTCAGAAATTAATGAACTGTTGAGAATGAGCAAGCAGTTAATATTTTCATTAATATTACCATCAATAGTATTATGAATTATTGGAACGTTGGTGTTATTATTATTCAATTGCTTGCTACTGGGAAGCTTCATTATTAAAGTTTGAAATGCAAAAGTTCAGTAGAAGATAGTACTAGTCAAAGCGGGGTGGATATTGTCCGGTTAACTGGTCGGCCTGGTAAAACCCAGGATGCGCTCCCGCCCCATTTCGCCTGCTTGTTGCAGTTCATCATGGAAGTGGTGTCCCAGATGTCCGAATCTTTTTACCGAATGTAACGGACAGTGGCACAGGAAGGGTGAAGGAAGTCCTCATCTCCTTCCCGCATCCTCTACAGTCGGCACACACTAAATGTAAGTTTTTGTAGGATCATCATCATCTTGGGGTAAGAAAACTGCCGGAGGATCTTAGCTATTTCTACGACAGTCCTTCCAATGTTTTCAGTTCCAAGCACATTCTCGTCAGTAAGCGCACGAAATTCTTATTTCGTGCCCTCCGGGATACGGAGTTTGCGACGGTTCCTAGTAGTTTTCTCCCCTAGAAAATCAGACATTTTATGATTGTTTATCCTGGATTCGTGAGCATGGAGATAATCGTATACTACAACATTTTCATTGAAATAGTACAAAATTTTAAACTGGAAAAATATCCCATAACACTATATGAAGCCCTTGGCAAGAATGAAATACTTAACTATTGATCAAAATCTACCTAACACGTACGCAAAGCTTCAGGACTAAAATTGAACCTGGAACGTATTTTCCTGATGCCAACAAGGAACAAGAAGGGAAACAGCTAAAAGACTACTATAAATACGTCGAGATAAATATCAATAAGGAAAGCTATTATAGGTTTAATGTCACGTAATTAAAATCGTTTTATTTCTTCCTTATTTTGGTGATTTACTCGTTCGGGATGAGGGTAGAAGGCAATAAAATGGCGCAGTTAATTGCCTAATGAAACTGATTAGATTCGCGGCTTATCTTTAAATGAATTCCCTATCTGTGAGTGCCCCCCGAATTGGAAAATTTAAATAAGAGTAGATTTTGCCATTATTAAGAAAAGGTTAGGCACGCAGTTCAGTAGTTCACATACGAGCATTTGAGTTTTAGAGTAACTTCATTTTAATTTTGAAGCTAACAGGGGTAAGCTTTCTTGTGGAGTTGAGGATTTTGTAGAAGAGTAACCATTTGTGTGAGATTTTAAAATCAGTAATTGCCTACCATCGAGTTCAACGTCTCTCTGAATATGTATCAAAGTAAGGCCAGTGAGCCACTTGCTAAGGGGTAACAAACCCTGGAGACCTTAAAATGTAGGTGATATTCAAAGTCAAATATCTGGAACATACATTGAAGAAATCCTATCGGGTATTTTGCAGATTGCTAAGCAAAACCTGAGCTCTACTTCCTCGAACTTTTACTTACTAAAACTAAAATGTAGTCCTGTGTTTCGACAAACATCCTCGTACTACGGCCAGTTCCGGGAGGAATTAGAACACAAAAATTGAAATATATATATTTTTTCTACAACGTAGCGTCAGATTTTTCGAAAATATTGAAAATTAAGAAAATAGACACCATTTTGGAATTAAATTCGTTTTTTTCCTCAAAAGTAAAGTGTCATAAAAAGTATAATTTAACACGTTGACTGCCGGTGACCGGCATTTAAAAGCTCTCCCACGACAAGGGCATTTTACCACGTAGTTCTCTCACGAAAGCTTTTGTGCTAATTGCGGCGTTGTTATTCTGTCCACCTCTTTTCAGATATAATCAAGCAACAGATATCAGGAAATTTTTTCCGAGTTGGTGTTCATGTAGTAAATTGTCAATGGCCTGTAGAATTTTCAGCATTCTCTAAATCCTCATCATCATGAATGTATCCGTGAATTTGAGTGTTGAAACCGCTTTAAGTCTTGGCCGGAGTCACCAGTGAAATGCAAACATGATTCAGATTTACAAATTTATAGCTCAATGGAAATAAAGTTTAAGGGCACATAGCCCATTATTTGTGTAAGCTTCCGATTTACGACATGAAATCTCCATTACTTGATCATCAAATTTTATTACCAAAACTCCAATCTATCCCCGGTCTGTGTTAAATTTAAGAGCAATTTTTCAACTCCAGATGAGCAAAAGGTAATAGGGCAGTCACCTCTGTCAAATCTTTTCATCAAGCTTTCATAGAGTAGAAACTCAATTACTCCGTATGAGAGCAACTTTAATCAGGGAAAGTTTGCGTTGTGCAGACTCATAAAATTGTCGTCACATTAAAACGTCCCAGCATCGAAGATTTGTAAAGAACGCTAAAAGCTCATTACCAGCTCGTTAATTTACACTTGGAGGGCTCTTTAATTAGAGTAAATCCAAATTTCAGCACCTACTTTAAGAGCAAAGTCACATATGGTTCTTGCCAGTGTTCTTGAATTTGTGAATAGATTTTATTACAGTAGAAGTTGAACTTTGAAGACATTTGACGCTAGCACTTAAGGGGTTCTTCTTAGGGGATCACATTAGTTTATTATAGAAAAATACCCAAGTGAAATTAAGGGCCCTGGAAATTTTGTGAGGAACTTAGGTCAAGAGGATGGTGCTTGACGTTTTTAGTGGGGCAAAATTAAGATGTACTGTGCAAATCTTGTTAAGTGCCAGTTTGCCCTTTTATGTTCTTTCATGGAGTGGTTACAAGGTGCAGGAAATAACCAATTTTGCAGATTATTTTAGGAACATGGAGAAACTTTAAGTGTTCTCCACAGAAAATGACAAAAAATAGAATTTCCTTTTATACAAGCAAACATTTAACAAGGCAGAGGAAGTTATTAAAACTTGGTCATGTACAACATTTGATGAAGTTTTCTTTGAACTCTGAGTAGAGGATGAAAATTTTCTTTCTTTTAGTTTGTTACTTATGAAGAAGTACTTTGGAAGTAAGTATTTGTTTATGATAGTTTGATTGAAAATATTTTCGAGACAGTCAGCTTAAACTTAGTGGAAACTTTAAATGTGCTTTTCTGCACAAAAATATTTTCAAAAGTACTCACTGTGTACTTTAAAGTCCTGAAGTAGTTATGAGTAGAACTGTCTGTAGCACATTTGTTTTTGTTTCAAGAAATTATTTGCATTTTATTGCATCCTGATAACTAGTGATCTTCTGGTTGAAACCCACAACTGAAGATGGAAAGGAAGTATAATTCTCAGAATGTTTGAAATGGAGACATCTAAAGAAATTTTTTTCTTTATAATAAAAGTACCCCTATCAAGTGCCATGTAGGTAACTTTCACAAATTTTAAGAATGTAAATAGCAATTTCGTTTATTTATGCGCTTGTCACAGGTCTTATGAAACTTCATTCCGGTTCTTGTTCAGGGCATAGTTGTGAAAACTGTTTTGCTAAAGGGTTCTTCGAATTCATGGATGGCCCCTGATTCAGAACATATTGCTATCTTAGTATTTCTTGACTTCACAAAAGCGTTCGACACGGACATCATAGTTTTCGTTCCGCTAGCTAAGCAGTTAGACTAATTAGCTACTTCTAAAAAAACCGTTCTTATGTGGTTAAAATCAATGATCATTTTTCTAAACTTTTGCCTCTGCTTAGTGGAGTGCCCCAAGGTTCAATTTTTTGTCCTTTGCTATTAGCTTATGTATCAACGATTTTCCCTCTGCTGTTCAAGATGTAAGGTTACGTCTTTATGCTCATGATGTATGCACATATATTTCTCTAGAACTGTTGGTCTAATGGAGGATTGTGTGTATAGAGTCAATGAAGACCTGGTTAAGGTGGTTCAACTGATTCCAGGTTGGGTTCAGGTTGAACATTTTCTTTTGAGGGAACAATCCTCGGTCAAAGCTAAACTTTCCCGAAAATGAAGATAACCATCAGATCAGATTCCTTAAGCTTATCGGCCACAGGATGGTCAACGGAGAGGACCAAATGAGAGGCTGTGCCCTCATTTATTGCCTTGATTACCCTCCACTCAGGCACTTTAAAATAATCGTTCTGGGCATCTATGTAGTACAAGATGGGGTTGGTGAAGATGTCTTAGCTATTGAGGGAATATCAAGTTAGAATCGTACTGTGAGGGATATCTTTATTCTTCACCGCTCTAAGACTGGCTCCCTCCCAAAGACCCCAAGCGCTCGGAAACCTGTTTGAACTTATTGCTGAGTCCCCAAGAGGATACACCTCCGTGGGTGCGGAAGTAATCACATCTGTAGAATATTATAAATTGCATACCGTTTATGAACTTGGGAGACATGATTATTATTTTTCTACACTGCTGTAGAATTCAGTTACACCTGTACAGTATTGACAAACTCTTTTAAGACTTTTACAATTTTAAATCAATTATCATACTTCATCAAAGGTGAATTACCTCAATTTTTCTCGAGGATTAATCGGCATTACAAATTTCATGTTGTACAAAATTAATTATCCAAATGTCACAAACGAAATTGCCAAATAAATCGCAAAACCACAGATTACGTGGTTTAACTTGTGGGAAATTGTTAGATTCTTAGAGCGTAATCGATTTACTGTGGCAGGTATTAGTTGAATTTCCTTTGTAGAATTCGAAACGAGGAAGCTTGAGATATTCGGACACAAAGTACAGTGAAAGTAACTTATGTATCTCAGATACTGTGTAGGGTTGGATGTATTATACGGGGCAGATGTCCACAGAAATCAGGTAACTAAAATTCACCTCACATTCGATAAAGACAACTTAAAAGATTTCGTTGCAACAGAAGAAGGACTTCTATGGAGAAATCAGCTCGCGTGATTCGACACTTGAAAGGTTGAAGCCCATGCTTCGTGCGAAAAAATTCCCGGATTTATAGCTTAACTTCAGGGAGACTTAGTATCAAAGAGTGGTTATTCGGTGTGGTACAATGACGGTGACTCTGATAGAAGCAAAATTTGTGCACATTATGGACCTGGGTAACGTCGTGGAAAAATTGAAATTGGATACAAGGACTGAGACGGATGAGAACGTAATAAAATTTCCGTTCGCACAAGTTTCAGGTACGGTTGAGTGGACTTCACTTAGATGTGTGGTATTAAGAGATAAAGTAATAAATCCTAATTTATTTCATAACACAACGTAACGACTTGATTTGATTCGGTTTCAATAAAATCTCACAATCGATTTGAGAATATTGAGGATAATATCTTCCACTAAGGTGGTTAGTAAATGCTGACTTATGCAAGTTTAGGGATCCAACAATCTCTTATACCTACTTTGTCTTGTCGTATTTTGTAAAGAAATGGACTTCTCAGATACGTTGTTGAGGAAGTTAAGCTGTGCAATTGATTTTAGGGTTTGATTTCTACTACAACCAGGGATGAAATCATGATTCTCAACTTGACTGTTGGTACTAGTACTTGGTACTATCGCCTGTCGTCCGACATGATTATGCTTTAAATGTAAATCACGAAGCCTTTAAAATTTATTAAATTTAAAATGCACAATTTGCACCGTAATAAGAAACTAACTCATTTCCATAAAAGTAATTAAATAGCGCTGTATAAACAAGTAAACTAGAATCAGAGTCCTGGAATATTTTGGGTTATTCGCTGTGCCATGCGAACTTGAGTCCACTTAGAGCTCAAAGAATCTTTCAATTAGTTGAAGTAAGAAAGTGGGTGGCGGTTCTCGACAAGGATCATTGAGAAAATACCAACCTAAGAAGTGCCTTCCAATCTCACTGAGAAACTGAAGGAATTTGAGGGAAGTAGAAGAACAAGAAAAAAGTATAATTAAGCACGCGATATTGTAATTAAAAATATGACTTCCTTGGAAAATGACTTCCCAGACATTTCCGGAAGCTTTTCTGCTGCCCACTTAAATTAAAAGCATTAAATATGAATTTTCCTTGTCTTCTTCCGCTTTGGGAGCTGCTTAGTTTCCGGCAGTGCTAAGTAATGAAGACGCGGAAGTTTTCAAGATAGTTTAGATTAAGTGGAATTTATAAGAAGCGCTTTTGCAGCCCTCTATCATTAACTCAAGATGAAAGAAAGAGTCAGGACTTGATAAATAACAGTTCCGCGTATTGGCTTAATAGAGCTGTCCTATGTGAACACTTTTCGAAAGGCTATAATGTCAGAATGAAACAACTTTAATACGTACTCTTAATAAGAAAAATGATAAATGGTATAAAAGCTGTTTTTAAAGTTGGTGCAACAGATTTCAGGCCAAGAATAAATGAAGTCGGTTGGTGGTAATGAAGTGGTGGATTTGGTAATAATCTATCAACATAGCTCAGGTTTGTTTCTGGAAATACACGTTCAGTAGAACTCCTACAATAGCACAATAATTTAATTAGTAACAACAAAAGTAGGATTGTATTAATCAATTATGATATGAAAATATCTAAGCGCCCGTGGTCGAGCTGATTGAGCTGGAACTCTGCAAGTTTCCTTCCCTGTGTGTCACTGGTCCGATTCCTGTAAAGAGTACGAATATATCTGGGTACCAGCCGTTGAGGCAATTCTACTGACGAGAATTTTACTTGCGAAGCCACTGGGATGTTGTACAATGAAATTCTATGTCAAAAATAATATTTGTTAGATATAAATTCCCAATTTCCTCTTAGAAATAAATATAATAAGGATTTTGGTAAAGTGCAAAGTTAATAAATAAGCTAAATAAAACAGGTCCCAGAGTGGATTCCTGCGGAATATCAGAATAAAGCGATAATATACACATTTAAATTAAGAGGGCCGAAAGCTGAAAGATTGGTCTTATCTATAAGATTTACAACAGGTTGGAACTAAAATCATATA
>QYTT01082079.1:0-13799 GCA_006980735.1 Dasypogon diadema
AAAAAAATGTTGCAACTGTCACATTCAATCTACCATTTTTTCGCTTACAGAAAATCCCCTACTAGTAAAAAGTTACATAGAGATAAAAAGTATAAAACCAGTAGAAATCAATCCCCACTGGGGAATTCTATGCTGAATACGACAAGAGCTCGACAGACAAGTGCTAAGTATTGACTCTGGAAAAGTGCTACTGTGAAATATTTTATTGACACAATTTTTTTTTTTGTTGTTGCCACGAAAACTTATTGTGTACATGTCACCCTGAAAATTGTCACGACAGAAAAATTCAATTTCTCCACCTCCTTTACTCTGGTAAAATTTTGCAGGGCCAAAATATCTGCATTCCGTGCCAAAATCAACCTGTACAGGCACAATCACCGTCACAGTCACAACTCAGGGATAGCTTTTATCAGTGCCTCATGTGAGCTGGGAGCAACAGGGGAAGCATAAGCAAACCTATTTTATGGGCACATAGTTCTGATTTTATCTACAAACTTGCCCTATTTGTTATACTGCATGGTATTCGGCAGTTTAAATACAGTTGAGGAAGGCGCATGCAGAACAAAAAGTCTTTATTAGGCCATGGGCGTTTATTTTTAACATGGAGCATGAAAAATAATAGGAGTAGTAAGCAATACATATTAAAGGAGTCTAGTAATGTTGCTTGGCAACGGGTCTGATACCCTTGAATAATTCATGCTGCCGTCTCATGAAAATTGTTTTTCGTCCAATCTCCAGAGGCAAAACAAACATTTCCACTTGAACTTCTGAGAAACGTCTGTTATCCTCGATTTTGTTATCCTCTCAAGTCTCAATAGATTTTCCTCAATGGAAGGATGCTTGGCACAAGTGTATAATTCCTAGAAAATTTCGAAAGGTTGTATCTCATCTGACAGTCTGGCACAGGACGTCACTCCTGATAAGCTAGCAGAGTCCTGTCAAAGATGTCTAAATGTTTTTACTTCCCCAAATTGCAATTCAATTCAAATTGGGCAAATACCCAAGAGAATTTTATCGAAATGTGTTTGAAAGCAGTTATGGAAGTTATGCAAGACCTTAAAAATGAAACGGCATAATTTCTATGTTTTCCAGGAACTAGGGCAACCAGTATAATAACCATACCCCTTTCTATGGTATAAATCAAAACAGAACGTAATCTCTCGTTGTCCATTCTCCGTCTGATTTCAAATGAAACCTAATTCGTTAGGATTAAGTTGTATAACGTAAAATGAATTTTGTATGAATGCATATTTCACTTCCCCGTGGGTTTTATTTTTTCTCTGCTGTTGTATGCCACTTTATCCCCGTGGAAATACATATGGAGACGATGTCAAACTACAAAATAGAGCTGTGATTAATTGTTTCAGTTTCAATCCTTTTACATGCTCAAAAAAAAAATCTAGTCCATCCAAAAGCTTGTTGAGAGTTCCAGTGGAATTCCCCCAACAGAGAATGATAACATAACTATTCAGGGGTATCGTCTTGGGCTCCTATTCAAGAGGTAGGATTGCATTTTAGAATAACGTGAACGTGATTTTGTTAAGCCCTTGAATAATAGCAAAACAAGGGAAAGCAGGAATTGAGACAAGTCATTCCGCTCTGAATATAAACAACAAGCAGTGTTCCATGTTAGAGGATTTGGTTTCGAGAAGGTAATAAATATGCAAATCGACATCACTGTCTGCACTTGAATAAGGGCTTTGTTTGGCAAAATGTCAAATTGTATTTGTTTTCGTTAGTGAAGTGCCCGAAGAACGTGGTATAGTGCAGTTTTGTCATCTTGCAAATATTTGAGTCATCTTTGTAGAAATTTTAAAGCTAGGCGCGATTGTTTCGGAACTTGAATAGAAATTTCCTGGAAATTTAACCTCACAAATGTCGCAAGTGAGCCACAAACTTTTGGCACGAAATTACTGTGCAACATCCCATTGGCTTCACAAGTAAAATTTTCGTCAGTAGAATTACCTCAACCATTGGTACCCAAATATATCACCATGCCTAGTGCAGGATTGTTGCTCCTCCTGATTTTGAGCGGAGAATACATCACATCTTCTTGGTTTTGGTTATGTCGCAGAAAATTTCAGATTGAAATAAAACAAGATTTCTAGGAATGAGAACATACATATCAACATTATACTACAAAAATTGAAACCCTAAGGCCCGTCATACATAGGACGTTAACAGCGTCGGCTGTTCCGAGACTCGGTGTTTTCTCATCTTACATAGAAATATCAATGTGTCCAGCTGAAATTCAGTTTTTCAAAAACAACCAAGATTCACTTGAAACCAAAACACGCCAAAAGCACCAATCAAGTTATATAACTTTTATTGGGATTCAACACGTACAAATAAATCCATACGTGGTGAAGCTTTAATTGGCTAAAGAGGGTCTCTGATGACGATGATTATCTGATCCCGAGAAATAAACCCACAAAACCCAAAGTTACTCTTAAACGGGAACAAGAGTCATCGTCAATTTTTCCCCTTTAATCCATTGCAGAGGGTCAGGAACATATTTATGATTCACTTTCCGTAGAGCTAATGTAACGAGCACAAACATTTTCGGATTTTTGGGCGACAAATTTTCTGCTGATTCCGTCAGAACGTAAAAATGGTTGACCTAGTCAGTCCTTCGGGACCAGGATGTCACATATGATTATTTCTTTATGCCTAATGGCTTTATATGTGGTTGGAGCTTTTAACTTAATTCTATGGAGGTACAGTAGGAAATACGAGGAAGAGTAATTGGGATTTAAACGAAATTAAGTGCAAAGTGTGCTATCATAACGATTGAAGTTTATTTGGGAGCGACAATAACAATAACTTTAGGTCTGTTTAATGAGGCAAACTGGATTTTTCCAGGAGACCTCGGTCCACTTTCTGTGTTCAATAACGCTTCGAAATGGACCGAAATGGACCGAAGTGTCCCAAGAATGTGTTCATTGACGGCTGCCAGATTTAGTCTCGTTCAGTCTCGGTCAACTTTTCCTGCCCAAGCTCTAGACTTAAGGCAAACTCAGGAGAAGTGTCATTCGTGGAAGTGACAGCCCAAGTTGTCCAGATGCGCTTGGTCGGCTTTGACAGTTTTCCTGAGATTGAACGAAGTTTTCTCGGTTAATCTGGGGCAGTGTCTCATTAAACAGACCTATTCTTGAGTAATGCTATTTTGAGTGCTTTGCCTTGCCTCCTTCTTTCTGCCGTTTATCACGTCTCTACTGGTCTATTCCGGTAGATAAATATGCACAATTTAACCCCAAAGCTCTTATTGAAAGCAAATAGTATCTGCATCTGCACATATAGACGTTTAGGTTCACAGTTCAATCGTATCACAAATTGAGTTTACCTCTTGCAAATCACATCCTTCCACAAAACGATGTCAACTCACCGCAGAACGCAGCAATTCAAGATCTGAAATACATCGAATACGCTTGAAATCAATCGTAAATAGGGAGGAGCTGGGTTGATGAATAAAAGATAATACGAAAAACTACAAACAGGATGGGAAGTCCTGAAACGAGTGATATACAAATTCTTCCAGCGCAGAAAACGAATTTATCCGTAAATGGACGTGATTAAGAAGATTCTTAAAGTTGTTCGCATCGATTTAGCGATTTCAGCTTCGCAAACAACTAAAAGCTTTGGCGGAAATCCGTTCTCCCTCCCATGTGTATGAAATCGCAAGGAAAAGCGGCTTAGACTTCCCAAAGAAGCCAAGAAACTCTGCTCCACCTTAGCAGCATCTGAAGGATGCTTAGTGTTTTTTGGATGGTCGCGATCTTGCAATGGTGCTTACTTGTTAAGATGAAAGAAGGAAATTAATCTAAAATTCAATAAGGCCCTACAGCAGACTAATTCCGAAGCAAAAGATCTGAGAATTTTATGGAGGATTTTTTTCACAACTAAAAGTACTTTGAACACATTTCATTACCGCCTTCATAATTCACTTCGGAGATGTAATGATGTTGCCGGTACCCTTACCTGATTAAATTCCCTTGATTCTCTGCTGTTCGATGTGTTCGGGGAATCGTTTGCTGCTATGGCGGATTTTGTATGCAATACACGGCTGCAAAATTAAAGAGCTTTCAGGAATCTAATTTTGTAAAAATGCGATTTAGAAATTCTGTGGTATTTATTCAGACTGGCTTTCCTCCCTCGAAGGTTGATTTTCATGATGAAAAATTCTTGCCAGAGAAGTAATGGATTTAAAATGAATTATTGAAACCTAGATGTGTTTTTTCATGACATGATATTACTCTGTATATATATATGCCTCCAAATTGTAGATAATTTGTTAAACCCCTCTGATATTATTAACACATTTCAAGAAAGGCCAAAAGCTTTGTAGCGTGTTAAGGTCACTACCCATTTTTTCAATTTGTCATCCACACTTTTCGATGTAATTTCATAAGTCAGTTCATTTTTACAATGAAATTTCTCTCCTTGACATCTCCGACAGCGATTTAATAACGCTAACTTACAATTTACAAAATGAGTGTCTCCCTCAATTTGTGGAATATGGTTCTGGACCTTGGAACATCATAGCTGGCTCCTGTTTTTCTAAGGCTTCAGCTTATTTGTTTCCTTGATAACTATGTGTCCTCTAAATCAAGAAGGTCTTACCTTATTTTCTGAGGCACACCCATTGAGTTTCTGTACATACTCCATCGCTAGGTATGAATTTACATCCCAGCAGATTCGTTCGTAAATATAAAAATATCCTCTGGTACTTTTTGTGAAAATGATTCGTCGCGCTGGTACGAGTCTTGTGAAACCTTTCGGTTGTCCTGACCCTCTTGATCCTGTCCTTGACCATCGTAAGCTCTATGATCTCTTTTACGTAATCCAGGATTCTCCTCCATTGTCACTTTGTTCACAAAGATATCCAGCGTTGGTCGCGCCAGGAAAATTTTTAGTGCGCGGTCCGAATCTGAAGTGAACCTCTCCGTCCCTATTGTTGATCTTACCGAAAGTATCGCGATCAATCTTCACAATACTATCCTCCCCTTTACGGTGGTGGACCACTTACAACTCGATTTGGAAATCCTTCTGCTTTTTCAAGCTAGCAGCAGCAACGTTCGCGTTGATCAACGCCCTTTTGACGACCTGAGCATAGGGGTCTGGAGATCGCGGTTTTTTCTCTTTTAGCAGGAGATTCTTCTTCTATCGATCTGATATCCTTTTCAACTTGAGGCTTGGATCAGCAAGACTGGTTATGATACTTTTGGCAACCGAGATCCATGTTCCAGGTAAACGCTAGAAGCTGTCTGCTACCGATCGACTCACAAGTTTCGAAGATCCCTGCTCTATTGGAGCAGCATTATTCTGGTGTCTCCCTTAAGATATCCAAGAATAATGCTTTCATTTTTTGAGGAAGTTAGAGATGCCCATTTTTCGCTACATGGTTGTGGTTTTCTCTGCTTACCCTTGCGTGCCTCGTGCAGAGAATCTGGCAGGGCTAGGATGACTACTCGCGCCTCGATATTTCCTTATATGTTGTAAAATGTTGGAGTGTTTTGCATCCCAGGTCCAGGTCTAACCCACTGCTCTTTGTCCCCCTCCTCCTTCTAGCTTTGTTATTTTGCTTCCAGAAATGGATTTAGTCGTCCCCCGAAGTTGTCCAACAGCAAGTTGTACACTGGTCTGCGGTTTCTGCTGCTTGGTCTCCAGAGAGGCAAGATGATGTCGCTCTGTACGTATTTTACGCTCTTAACACATTCGCATCGGGAAACGAGAATTCTCGTTTTCACCAGCATACAAATAGCCGCTGGTGAAAAAATTACCCGATGCGAATGTGTTAAGTGTCAGATATCTAATATGCCTTCATCTTCCCCTGAATGCTAGGTTTTTCCTGGGTAATTCTGCCGTGAAAGTCGCCGTCTTTACGAAGG
This sequence comes from Dasypogon diadema, assembly GCA_006980735.1. Lineage (NCBI taxonomy): Eukaryota > Metazoa > Arthropoda > Insecta > Diptera > Asilidae > Dasypogon > Dasypogon diadema. Next base: position 5,889 of record QYTT01082079.1, read on the forward strand.
CAAAGCTTTTACCGGTGACCGCAGCTTCCACTGATACTTTGGTAAATATCAGCATCCGACTTCTTCCATTTATATCTCCCATTCATAAATTTCTGTGGATTATCTTGGGTTCGCTTGAATCTCGGAAAATTTTTGAATTATATAAAATTTTTAGTTTTAATTTTCTATATTGATTCTCATGGACATGGGATTTCTATTTCTCTATTTGTTTGCATCAAGACCGCTGCCAGGGGATCAAGCTCACTATTGCTAACAGACTTATCAAGTTACTCTTTGTATGAGTTTTATTTCTGGATTGTATCAATATTTGTATCTGAATTTTAAGCAACATAACACCATTCTTCACTTTCACTCATTAATTTTTTGGAAATGCTTCCGGAATACCTGACATATTTATTACCCGCCATAAGAATGAATGAAATGACATCTGATTGAAATGGATAATTCGATCTTCGGCAAGTGAAGATATCTTTGTATAGGTGTATGTACGCAATCAATATGTCAGAGAGCGTTAAGCAAGCAATGATATTGATATCCTAGATATTGATTAAATTTAGGAATTATTTGTGGCATTTCTTTAAAGTCGACACAATGCATGTATTTCGTCTTTAAAAAACAGAAATAGAAATTTGCACATAATCAGAACAGTTTTATGTACTCAGTCAATGTGGATACAATCAGGCCCACAATTTCCTACAAGTGTTGTTATTTGATAAAACCCAAAGTGTAATAGATAGAGCTCTAAACCCACCCAACCAATTATTCTAGCTCTCCAATTACATAGGTGGAGTTCCTGCGATAACGAGATAAAATATGTGAGATGGAATCACTTCTTTGTTTTCCCCTTCAGTCAGCATCCCCCTTTGCATCTTGTTGTATAAGATTCTGTTCATTTGCTGTATACTATGCCATTTCTATTTTGGGATCCCTTGAAATTTAGAGATGTAGATAGCATTAATGGATTTTATGTTCTTTTACTTAGTTGCACTCATTCAAATGAGAAAGGACATAATACATTTTTTTGTCATATTAAAACTAAAATAAAAACACACAAACAGTACGACTCAAAAGGCGATCTCTACCAAAATAGAAGCAATTTAAACTAGACGAAATGATTTAGATTATACTTCAGCAGAGTATAGGGCTTGTGTTGTTGGTATTAATGGGGCTGTTTTCTCATTGCCCTTCTTAACATCACGCGAAGGGGAGTGACTGGCAAAAATATACTTCCACAGTACAATTAAAGTTCCTGAGACAGAGGCGGCCTTGTCACGCACAAGCTACTAAGCTCTAATCTTATCTAGATAGGCCTTATCCTCATGAGCAATGTTTTGATTTTGATATATATATATATATTTTTAAGTGAAAATACATAATTCCATTTTGAAAGCAATAGCTTCATACATTTCAGTGTGGTGCAACCCATTTCAAACCAAATTCATTGTACAATTTTTTTTGTTGATTCTCTTTAGAGGCTCTTGAAAAACGACTTCTTATGGTGTCCTACTTTAGATTGTCATGAGGTAAAGTGGAGTTGGTATACTACAAGTGTCAAGCTAAGTTTGAAGGATGCAATAGTTCTTTTACGTCCCAACAAGGAGACATGCATTTTACTCCACTTGAATTAATTACAATTGTTTGTATTGTACAGCGTCGAATAAGATTTCTTTGAAACAAAGCCTTTTGAAATTCTACAGAAACCTCACAAGTATGTTTCTTGTTGGAAAGATTTCTTTATGTCCTTATAAAAGAATGCGCTTTGTATCTGCTATGCTATTCTGCACGAAAAAGGACTAAAAGAAATTACAGAATAATGCTGTGCAGCTGGTACCATGATCCAACACAAAACCATGATATAATCCGTCTGGCATGTGAATGCTGCATAAAGGTCATGTTTTTTTTTAAAGGAAGGATTTTCGTTTTTCCCATGGAGGAAATGAAAGAAATCAAAGCAGAAAGTGCTTCACGGTAATAACCTCCTTTTTCCACTGTATTCCCCCCACAAATGGTCAGAAGAGAAGTGTTTTGATTTATTTATAACCATTTCGCTTCCTGCCCTTGCAGCAATTATGAAATTTCGTCCCTACATACCTTCCATATAACAAGTGAAGGAAAAATCGAAGAAAATCATATTTTCCCTGGCCTTTTATCGATTTATCGTTAATTACCTACTGAAGCTGAAGGTAGTTTTGTAGAATTGTAACACCCAGTGAAAATGGCAAAGCCCAGAATGCAGAATGAAACGAAGTAATCCTCTTATGCAGCTTCTGTTGCAATATGCATGCAGTCATGCAAAACTTTTAAATAACTTAAGGAAGATATTTCTGCACGTGTTGTGGGTCGTCTCCATGTCAGAACACCAGCTGTTGTGGAGTCGAGTGGCTTCTAGAGCAGATATGGTTTACGAAGAGTGATATGAGGTGATTACTGGTAATATATTGATGCCATTTCATTTAATTTTACTCATCTTAGATGAAATTTACAATTTATGAGATGTTTTTCATGTTGGCTGAGTAAATTTCACGGAGTTGTGACTGCTGTAGATGGGTTTATCGTAATTTCCATAAAGTTTTTAAGAAGACACTTTGCTCAGATTAGTTTTTATTACTTTTTTATAGTTTTCCGTCAGCGCAAAGTTAAATAACAAAAAACAGAGTAAACTTTTAGGAAGGAGATGTAACTCTAAGACTGTGAAAAATAATAAACCTCACTTTTTCCACTATCTGAAGACGGTTACTAAAATTAAGGCTCCATCGAATGAATTCGGGCAGATTTAAATAAAATACTTAATTTTGGCTTGTTTTTACCAACTGTTTTGTTCCACGATCACTTTCAAGATAGTTTAAAACATTATCACTAATATGATGAAAAACAAAATTATTTTGTTACAAAAAATATGATTTTTTTTCTTTAGAGCCATAACTCTTCAGTGTACATGTAGAATATCAACGTCAATTTTACATCTGGAAAATCTAAGTTAACATGAACATTGTGAGAGAAAACAATTCACCCACAATAAATATTTTAACATCCTGTCATACAATTCAATACGAAGATGTAGAGCAACAACAACCCCAGTGAACTATAGTGTTGCTATCCGAAATCCTATTATTCTACTTTTTCCTTTGATAGCAAAGCTATGCCTTAAAAACAAATCGTCGAGAAAATTTCAATAGAAACACTACCGTAAAAAACATCCAATTTGATTTCAATTTCATCTCGATATGAATTTTTAGTACTTTTAAATGAAAGCTGTCCTAAATTTGATTTATTTTCTGCATCAATAACTTCAATTTCCACTTCAAATATTTCACCTGGGCTTGATGGAATATTAGATGGATAAAGGTACTGAGGTGTAAAAGCAACAAAGAAAGTCTGTTTTATATCCGAAATTTTTGATATAAAGTTTCTGCATACAAAATGATTTTAAAGATATTGAATATTAAAAAATCATAAGGTCAATTTGGTTTTTGGAATTATTACTACAGTGGTTCTAATCTTGCAGCTGTTTTGTAAATTTGGTCAACTTTGCTGTAAATATCTAAATATGTAAGGTTTTCTCGAATTCTCTTTCTGATAAGATATCATCAATATGATATCGTAATATACTGAAAAATAAAATATCAAGAAAATTACTGAAGGGGACGGAAATTTGAACTGAAGCTACGTGTTTGACGCAAGTTTTTTGCGCAATCCCAAAGCAAATGGGGTTTTCCAAGCATCTAAAGGGACTCTCAGGGTGGTGATGGCAATAAAAGCCCACTTTTAAACAAGCAGACAACTCCCTGCCAAACAATCAACTGCGAGACAGTGTTGCATATATGTTTTTCTGGTTCTAGACTGAAAAATGATCCATTTAAATTAAATGCAAAAAGAGTACATTATAATATTAGAAGGTTGTCAACCAGTTTCTACATCGTCTAGAGTGCTAGAATCCAACAATAATCGCTAGTAAGTATACATAATAAGATGGTGGACTCCCCAAAAAATTACAAAAACTTAAGTCTACTGTCACTGTTGGCGTAGGCACTGATACCACTGAAATACTGGAGATGCGGTATTCGCTTAAAATGCACCTTCAGTACTGTGAGTTTCCAAAGATAACAAAAAGAAAATAATATCTTCGATAAGGCTCCTCTTCACATGGCAAGGTGGTAACTTTGTTCGGCGTACAAATGTTATGACAACATAGCTTCGGGGCTGAGGAATTATTCGATGAATGTAAACCAGGAAGGGTATCAAGCATGAAACTTAACAAAGCCTGCGCTTCACCAGTTGTTGAGGGTGGCAGAGAAGGAACTGAATACGAACTGAATACAGGAGGTATTGCTTTGGCCACTTTGAATGATATCGAAGGTGTCTTCGACAAAATTCAGTACAGGAAACTGAAAATTGCTTTACAAAGACGTTAGGTTAGCCAAATGGTGGTCAGATGGGCAGACATCGTATTCAGAAACAGGGCAATCAAGATTCAGACCAGTTATGTGAGTGTTAGGGGAAGGATTCAAAAGAGCGTCCACGGGAAGAGTTATAATCTCCTTTTTTGTTGAATGTCACAGATGGCACCTTGCTCTCGGGATTCCCTTTAAATGACAAATGACAAATTTTGGCGAAGTGTCCCCTAGCATCCTCTAACAAAAACTTTGTTTACTATAGCTAACAACTGACTTTAGTGTGGATGAATCGTTCTCATTGAAACTATAATGTCTGAACCATTGGCGTATACAAGAGGACGCTCTAATCGTCTCTTCTTTGTAATAGATTTGAACGTATTCCTTCCAAGAGACAATCCTGAATGCGCCACTGATTTGGACCATTTTATGTTTGTATTAGACGCTTTTATTTGAATTTTTTATCGAGTTACACAATCATAAATGAAAGCTTTATTAACCATTGAACAATTTTTCTTACCATTTTGTATTATGCAGCCCATAAGTGCCAGAAGCATAGAATTGATGGGTTTGGCATACGTCCCAAATTATTAATAAGTATAAATTGGTTCCAAATAATAATCGTGACCAAATGCACCTTTAAACCTAAATCGTTCCGGTTGATAGTTCAAAACTTCCCAACAAAGATCATCTGCTTACATGACTTCACTTTCATGGATAATGACACAAACGTTTCTTTATCAAAACTCCACCATTTCTAAGGACTAAAAAATGATCACGAAATGCATTTCATCCTCCCGTGAAGCACAAAAATTTGTCTCTCTTTTCCGTTCATCCTCTTTCAAACCATATAAAATTCAAAGGGTTTTAGCACGTGACATTAATTGCCCTTTTGACACAATTTTATTGCATAAAGTGTCATGGGGATTTGGGGATTCATACTGGAACCCTCCCATGGTTCAACATTTTTACATTGCAAAACTAAGAACATGCAATAAAAAGCTGCCCATGATCATCAAACATGCATTTTTTTTGGAACATTTTCACCCAGCAGACTCTCGTCCTTAGCGGAAATTTATATTATACAACTGGCAAGAAGGGAGCAGTGAGCAGACCAGATTCAGTGAACTTTGCGTCGTGATTCGCTTTTTCCACTTTCATTTCATTTCCTTTCCACCAGCTGACAAAAAACCCATCCACTATCGGAGGGTATCCATTTCCATGCATCCCTTCACGTATATACATATAGTACATTCAGCGTGGTCATGGAAGGAGCTATAGCAGCAGCTGTAGACCCAGTACATATGCGGCTAAATTCACTTCGATTCAGTAATCCTTTCTGTAGCAATGACTGGGAAAATGTATGTCAATCCGAAGGGCGCAGGTCTGAACTTTTTGTTGTAAGCTCTGCTAAGTGCCGGCTATATATATGCGTCATAGCGGCGTCGTCACTTAGTCTAGAAAAGCTGCAATTATGGCTGAGTTAAGTTTATATAAATTCTACTGGCACGTTTGAAAGCTGCGGGGTATTCACGTAAAGAGGACGCGACCGTGAAGTTTTTTCCTCCTTTCTTGAACACCACTTGACAGTGATAGCTCTACAACTACAACATTTTCACAGGAACAAGTGGGCTCAGCGCAACAGCGCTTTGCTCTACATTTTTAGGGATGGTGGGTAGCAGTGCCAAATTTATATTAACAGGGATGTTACATCATGTGCCAAGTAATCTGATTTAATGACAACTGGTAGCACGTAAGCTGCTGTTTTCGGACTAATTAAAGTTATGGAGACGATGACGGGCTCCAATTAGGCCGCAACTATTAATTCGCAACATACAGATCCACATATATACGCCGATGGGAGCGCACGCATCTAGTGGCAAGTGCCAATTTACCTGGTAATTAGGTCATAACACGTGCAGGTTTATTTATTCATTGCGGCCTTAAACAATAAACCGGTAAATGCATAGTAAATGGAATATTATAATTGGTCTGCATTCAGCTGAGCACAGAACACAAGAAGGCTTTTAAAATCTGCAGGGGTTTTGCATAATGAGGAGTAAAGTATTATAAAGTAGGAAAAACTAAGGCCTTGCCTTTATTGAGCGCTGGAAACTCTTACGTATGATTGTCGTATACTTGGAGAACTTTCTAAATAAAACACCTGGAAATTCTTCAGAATTTTTAAAGAGCGAATCTATTGGCAGTAATACTACTGTGAGGAAAATGGCTAAGGGCGGGTAAGACGTATAGGAAAACTTCTGAATTTTTAAAGGTTCCTAGTACTAAGAACGAAAATAATGAGGGAAACACACACGACAAGTGCTATGAACAGTGGGAGTTTCCAGATGGTTAGGAGATTACTGTTTTAAAATTCTTTCAAATTAATAATCATAGCGAAACAATATATGCAGATCCTTGTAGGCTTAAATGGGAGAACGTCCCTGTAATATATATGTATTCGTAAGCGACAAAATATGTGCTCTCAGGAGATCCACCATAATTCACATGGGTTAGGATGTTTCGCACTCACCCACACACAAACACAAACACACACCAATGAAAAAGATTCCAAGTGCAGGATTTAGGCCTTTTGGCAACTTCTCAAAAGTTTATTTATTTATTTAAATTAGACATTTCCAATAGTATGCAAAGGATAAACTGAATTAGTTAGAAATGTAAATGGGACAAGATAGAAATGCTGTCTAGCCAGACATTTTTGATTTTCCCAGTCAACCCACTAAACAACTGAATATCCAGGAGTGACTCTGCTGAATTAAACGTAAAAAATTTAGATGCCCTGTTTCTGAAGAGTAGGATATACCTTACTTCTTCCCGATATCTTGTAAGGTTTAAGGGATTCTATGACTCCTTTGACTGTTGACTCTTGAAGGCCTCTAGCTTTTCTCGCTTCCTGTTTGTAGACCCTTGACTATATCGATGGTAGTGAGCTCCAAGCAGCGTTTCCAAGCTACGAATTTAAATTAAATTATCCGAAATAGGCTCCTTTTCCTACAGTTGGATCAATCCTTGACAGACCAAACAGTAAATAAGAAAACTAAGGCCGTCATAGGAATCGAACACAAACCCCGGACGATTTTCCTCCATAACATAGTTCAGATGAAGAATTTGAATGTGTGGGGCGGAGCCATCTAAGGGTTTAGTTAGTAAAAGGTTAAAAGAGTTTCTCCTTGGGCCTAGTACACGTATTGAGCGGAACAGTCTAAAGATTTAGAAGAAGAATAACTGATGTCAGTAGCATTAATAACATCGTAATGCAACTGGTACGGTAACAAAGAATGTTAATGACAGTGTAATGCAGAGAGTATTGTATCAAAAAAATTGCATTTTCTCGTTCGTTTACATTAATTTCTAAATTCTATGGGAAAGCTGTCGGGTACTTATTAAAAGAAAGAAACAAAATAGAATGGCAATACAAATTGAATTCAATGTAGTAAAATTATTTTTATATTAGCTCCATTTTTACCAGTATAAGACTCGTGCATTTTTTCTCAGTATA
>QYTT01082081.1:0-22903 GCA_006980735.1 Dasypogon diadema
TTATGAGCATCTGAGATTTTTAAGTTCCTTCAGAAGGCACAACCTTCTAAATCTATGTTTTCGTAAGACAACTTTGGAACACTCTTCCTTTGCCCACGCTGTCCGTTAATGTAGTAGCTTGCCGGTTAATATTCAGAATACTGGTTCCCTTAACAGGTTCAGGATACAATTTATGAAAGGGAACACTTGTAACTTTGTGTTTTTGGATACTTTTTTCATTTGACACCCGGTATGCGTTTTTCATGCACCCCTCATGGAGTCTGTTTTAGTGGCATTTGATAGAGAACCCTTCATCTGTTTCAATGAGCTCTCAACCATCCCTCCCGAGTTATAAAATTATAAACTTCGAAAAATGTCAAAATTCTTAACTTTTTTCGCATTTTACCAAATTTTCCCGCTAAAGTGCCTCATGCTTTTCAGTCAAATTTTGAATTCCTCAATTTGTTACCCAATCATTCATAAGTACCTAACGTAAATGTAACCGTTGTGAAGATATGGGGCATTTTTTACGTGCACTTAATCCTCTTATATTCCACTTTTCCCACGATACTATTCCCACACTACTAAATTCTTAAATTGAATTTTAGAGGACACAAAATTTAAGAAGCTTCTTTCGAGCTAATTCACATTACGAAACATTTTACATAGTATAATAACGTGCTGGTAAATTCGAATACGTTGGTTGGTGCAGTTCATAACTCATCTAGACAACATTCCGTGGACCTGGTGAATTTTCTGCAAGATGTATCTTACTGGCAGCTGAAGTGACGGCCGGAAGAGGGAGTCTTGCAGTTCTGTGGCTGCAAGCAGTCTCGTTATCATAACTATGAATATAGCAACTCGCTATGGTGAGTTTTCTTCATCCTGTTTGGATTACTTTGTTGTCGATTCTGTCTCAAAGGTTAATTTTCATAACCAGTGTACTTTTTTCTCCACTGATCATTATTTAATATTTATGAATCAGTGTCACGTATTAGGTACTCGCAGTCAGGAATTGTGTTGTGCGTTTCATGATATCAAGAGAATAAATTATGAAGAATTACTTTCGAGCTTTTATAAACTATCATAGTATTAATTTTATGAGGGATATTAATAGCCAAATATCATACATAAGTTCACGCGCTATGAGCACAAGAAACAAGCGTAATAATAGTGTGCAATGGATGAGCACCTGAACTTAAAAATTGGTTGCTTCCCGAGAAATGCTGTTATAGCAATGGAAACGTAATAAAACTATTCACAATCGAATATTTTTTAACTTTGTGTCCAGCTGGGTAAACATGGAATAATAGCCTCAGAGAGGAATAAATGTTTCAATTAATAACTTGGATCTGTTTTTTACTTCTTCAGGAACTTCAGAAGTTCTTCGGTCGGCTGAAGTGTTGAATCCTGGTGCATATTATATTTTAGTGCCATATCAGGTCCTGATATCGTCCTGGCTGTGAAATAAATTAAATCGCAAGCAATGAGTTCTGACCTTCTAGATAGGCTCCTAAATCGTTTCAGCTGCCACTTCTGCTGCTACCCTATTTGATTTAATTTCATCCTCACAACTTTAGAATATCCTGTATCAAGGAAGTGTGTAAAGGTAATTGCCATGCTTAAAGTTAGGGCTCCTAGATTGTCTAGTTTTCTTTTATTCATAACAACCAAACGCCCAAGAACAATAAAAAAATTGCTCATAGTAAACCTATACCTTTTATTTTTATTCCATTGATAACAAGTATATATTTTTTCTATATACCAAACAATAACTACAATTAATGAACCGAATGTGGAATATAAGAGGTAACATTCCATTAAATTCGTCTCGACCACCATTAACGAAAATAACTTTTTATGAATCTATCCTAACAACGTCAAACAAAAGAGGAATTCCCGGAATATCAATCATCAAAAACTCTTACAGCTTTTATTTTTATGAATCTCTTCCGTGTGTAAATTTATAAGAGTATTCAATTTGGCAAAATATAGAATAGATTAAATTAGTTTCGTTTGCCAAAAAAAATCCGTTCAACTTAGGGAAATATTTGTGTTAGAGAAATCCATGTTATGGGGAGTTTTTTCTTTGCAATATTTATTTCTTAATTCGCTTTCACATATTTGCGCAAATTGAAATTTTTACTTTCAGACCGCCATGCCATTAATTTACAAAATAACAATGATATTCCAGCATTATGACAGCCTCCTGTCTTGGAAGAATTAATTATTTCGAGTGAAAAGAAAAACATTATTTTGAGCATTTAAATTATTACTGTCATATTTTATTTCTCTTTCACTATTGCTGTGCCATATTTGACATAATATAGCTTATTACTTTTACCTGGGAATAAAAATATTCCCAATTAATGTTCTTTGCAAGTTGCATAGTCAGCTGATTTCAAGGACAATGGGACATTTGTGAACAGTGTTACCACGAAAGCACATTTTTGGCAAAAGTGGCATATTTTTTTCGTCTAAAGTAAATTTTTAAAATAAAAATATGAGAAAGGAAAAAATTGTATTAGTTTTTATATCATATCATTTGACAGATCAATTAAGGTAAATATTGCGTCCGAATATCCAGGTATTCGTGGTTAACAACAAACCCTAAAAATTTATTCAGCAAAACGAATATTTTAAAAATAAAATTTAGGAAACGAATAGGAATGAACATTTTAAATTCCAAATTAATAATTAGGTTAAGGAGGAAAATACATTTAGACGGGCAAAGATTTGTCACTTTTTAGGAATTCTTTTTAAAAGGGAAGCATTCGTTTGAAATTTATAAAACTGAGGGTAATATTTATTCATATTTCTGATATTTGTTAAATTGTCTTTTAAATTTTTAAAAATGTCGGAGATATGGTGATGCTTTGAATCTAAAAGTATTGAAAAAAAAATTAATAAAAGGAAAGTTGCATTTATTTACGAAAGTTTTGCTGTATTTTGTAGAATAATGGTATTTCTTTTCAATGATTTTTTAAACTTTTACATTCATCGACAATATATTATTATTGTTTATATATACGCAAAGTTTTACCGGAATTGATTCATTATTGCCTCGGATATGTTTTTCGCCAATTTAGAAGACGAAATTTTGAAAAAAAACACTTAAAGTGTTGATAAGTGAAAGCTCAATTTTTCATTGACTTACTTTCGAATAACCCGGCGGCCAGTTTGTCTGCCATTTTAACTATTTTTAACCTCTTTTTTATTCTCTTCTACTAACGGTCATTGGATACTTTTAAATTCAAAGGCTGCCTCTTATGTTTTCCATTTAAATTTTTTTTCTTCATCAATGGTTTTTTTTACCAGAAATGAAACACTATTTTTAGGAGTGAGTTAGTGTACCCAACGATTTTGTTGTATGAACTTTCGTTCGAACCATTACAACTATCTATTACATCTGTTACAAAAGAAATTGATCTCTTTTCTGCCGACACCTACAAGCCACATAATAAAGGCAATCCTGTATGGATTGACGGCCCTAATTGTGTATCTCTGCGATCAGAGCGACATAGTAAAATAAGTTTGAATCGATGCCTCGATTTCAAGCTTCCTAAAATTCAACATTTTGCTGACACTCACAGCAAACAATTGCAATTTTATACCTTTCCTAGGGGTAGGTAAAGAATTATTATTTTTATTATATCCATCCAAATTGATAAATAACATAGAAAATTCTACAATAATCACAATTTTGAAAGTGGTTTCGTTTTTCAGTGGGAAAAGTCCACTCCCTTGAGACTGAAATCTAGTTATTTATAGTTAACAAAGTCTTTATAATAATGCTAATGAAAGAAATGAGTTAAGTACGAATAGTTTGTTGGTTCGCAGTTTCACATGCCACGTAGGACCTTGACATTAACCAATTACAGAAGGAAGATGGCAAAATTACCCAAATTTCTTGTAAAAATGTACACGTTAGTTTATTTACGGCTTACCTTGAAATCAGAAAATGTGCCAGCAGCTGAGCAACTTTTTGCTCCACAACAAGACCTATGAAGGTCTCTCTCTGTTTGTTTTAGTACCTTCTTAGGGCAAAACTTGATTACGATCGGAAGTGAACCACACAGAAAACGACTAAAACGATTCTTTTATTTTTCTTTCAGCACTTGCTTTGTGTGATTGGTCCCAATTGCAACAGAAGCGCAGGAATTTGGCTCGAAAACATTGCTCACCACGAGATCAATCGTCCTTTTTTGCCAAAATGAGTGAAGTGGGCTGTTTTGAAATGCAAGAGTTTATGGAGAAGCTTAGTGAAAAAGTCGTGCCTGGGGAGGAGTTCAATCTAAAGCCTTTGGTGATGCAAACCTGCGCCAATATGTTCAGTCAATACATGTGCTCGAAGAGGTTTGATTATGATGACGTAGAGTTCCAAAATATAGTGCGACACTTTGATGAGATATTTTGGGAAATCAACCAAGGCTATGCTGTTGATTTTCTTCCATGGTTATTGCCATTTTACTCCAATCATATGAGAAAGCTGTCTGGATGGTCAACTACAATTCGGAAATTTATACTGGAAAGAATTGTAAACGAACGTGAGCAGTACATAGATTTGGAAGAGCCCGAAAGAGACTTCACAGATGCATTACTTAAGAGCTTAGCAGAAGATTCCTCAGTTTCCAGGGACACACTTATTTACATGCTTGAAGATTTCTTGGGAGGGCACTCAGCTATCGGAAATTTAGTTATGTTATCACTGGCAAATATCGTGCGGAATCCAGAAATTGGTAAACGGATCCAGATGGAAGTGGACCACATTACAGATGGTGGCAAAAGGAAAGTGAATTTAAGCGATATTGAAGATATGCCCTACACAGTAGCGACAATATATGAAGTTCTAAGATACTCATCTTCACCTATCGTACCTCATGTGGCGACGGAAGATGCTCTTATAGCTGGCTACGGGGTCACAAAGGGAACAGTAGTGATCATTAACAACTACGAATTAAACACCAGCGAAAAATATTGGAGCAATCCGAAAGAATTCAATCCTGAACGATTCTTAGAGACAGTGGTGGTAAGCACAAAACAGAAGAATAAGGCGTCTGAATTACTTGACGATGACACTGAAAACAATAGTAAGCAATTGGTCACAAGAATCAGAAAGAATATTCCGCATTTCCTACCATTCAGCATTGGGAAAAGAACCTGCATTGGACAGAACTTAGTCAGAGGATTCGGGTTCATCATGCTTGCGAACATCATGCAGGAATACGATGTCAGTTGTAGAAATCTCACTTCAATAAAGACTTATCCAGCTTGTGTAGCCGTGCCTCCAGATACATTTCGCCTAGCCCTGTACCGCCGATCACGTTAGCTTTTATCATTCATTACTTTAGATGTGTTTTATAGTATTAAAAAGACCGCTGCAGTAGCGAATCTTTTCGTTTATATTTACGCTTTTCGCATGATCTTTTAAGTTTAGTTAGCTTTTATGTGCAAGTTGGCGTTCTAGTACGAGTATGCATAGATTTAAGAATTTTGCCCAGTAGTGCAAACCGCTTATGTGGAAAGGATGTAAGACTCTAAAGGCCTACCGAATTGTTCCAAAAGAGTCGTTATTTTTGTTCATATGTATATACATATATCTTTGTGTTGTAGAGCGTCAATTTTTGTATAGTCGGTACTTATGAAGGTGTATCGCCCGCAAATCGCCGTGACTCAGTCAAGTAGTGATTTAATTTTAGCGCCTTACTTTTAGTTAGCAAAATTTTTATGAGGCTTTTAATACTATTTCTAAGGCAATTTTGTTTAAAGCAATTTCTATATATTTTGTATTTCGAAGAGAAAGAGATATTTATTATTAAAAGAAAATTTTAAGAATTCGCAGACGTTTTATTTACATCGATGTTCGATATAATTTGAAAATTATGCTTCGAGAAAATATTTTGAAACGATTTATAATTTCAGTAGTGCCTTTCTCTATTTTGCTAAATAGATCAAATTTCAAATTAGATGGTAGATATGGAAGAATTTAGATAATGACCACGATTTTCCAACATAACTACAATCTCGAAGGTATTTTGCACAGGCCTACTTAAACCCTTTAAGAGCATTCAGGATTCTGTTTCTTTATATGGCTAAACATCTTATTAGCTACAAACTGCCCAATTTTCTGCAGCTGTACTAGTGCCATTCCAAAAGTATAGCAAAAAAACGCCCTCTTAGTATCCAGTATACCGGCTATTTAGTAATTGGTGATCAAAATGAAGAGGAACAAGAAAATATGCTATAATTGGCTTAGTCCATTTTTGTAATAATTATTTATTTATTTACAATAAAATGAAAATCGGTTCATGACATAATCTAAGAAAGAAGAAAACAACATATAAAATTTATATGCTTTTCTATTTTTTTAAAGGGTGTGGGAACTCATGAACTCAGGCCTCCATCCGACGATATTTATTAAAGCCACTCCCTTTCGCCTGCCTGATGCAGTTGGTCCAGGAAGTGGTGTCCCAGGTTTCCAAATTGTTTCGTCGAGAGTGACGAACAGTGGCACAGAAAGTGTGTCACTATCTCTGTTTGCTCGTCGCATTCCCTACAATCGGGATCTCTTGAACGACCGAACCTGTGTTGGAGTGCCTATGTCCCGTCAGGATTGGAACCAGTAACTTTAATGATGGTTTATTTAATCTGAGAAGTTTAGATGTTGAGCAGCCGTTTGGTGGTCGTACTAATAATGGGGTCATGTCCCACAAAATGGACTTTCAATTACTTCATAACGCCTGACAGTATTGACTGCTCGTTTAGTACACTCTGTGAGTCTTCATATAAAGTCACAGTTTATTTTCTACGAAATACTTTATTCTGGCGATAAGCTGGTTTTTTGTTTTTCGTTTTCCAGGAGTTAGCATACACGACAGTTTTCAAATAAGCCCAAAAGTCTTCAATGACTTGAAATTTCGGGCATATTGGGGGATTATCGAACTTATCCACGAATTTGATTCCTTCTTGTCAAAGCTGGTCCACTGCAATTTTTGAGCAGTGTGAGCTTGCTTGATCCGGCCAAAAGACGAATTCACCACTGTTATAGTTAGCCTGAATATAAGGAATGATCTAGATATGTTTTGGCATTACCAGATTTTCTAATTAATGGTTAACTTGGTCCCTTTGGTCCAATTGCAAACCACATCAAAACTTTCAAAATTCTTTTTCTTTCTTTGGACTTCAGGAGAAGCTACAGACATCGTCACTGTAGTAAAATCCATTATTGAAGAAAATTTACGTATGTGGTAAGGTGAAATATAGATAGTCTGAAACAAAAGGCAATAACTGAGTAGCGCCGCCGAGCAGCCAAAAATTATAGAGCACAGGTTTCCAAAAAGTGAAACGAGCACCGCAGCGTATCAACGAAATATTTGACTCCTCGGTCATTTCCTCTTTATAAGACTTTATAGTCGTTTTTATAAAAATGTTTCGTTGCCCGACACAGCAACGAATTCTTGATGTTAAACGCTATTTAAAAAATGGTAAAAGTTTGACTGCCATCATTTGCAAATTGCGTCAAATTTTTGGTAGACAAAATGTTCCAAGTGCATCAACTGTGAAGAGATTAATCGAAAAATTGGAGAAGACTGGGTCGATTATTGATGTCAAACCAGAAAAGTATTTTCCCTAAAGACTTAAATTTATTCTTCTGTGTTAGCCTGGTTCGCGCGTTGGACTACTTAAGAGGTTGGGTGCGAAGAGGTAAAATTCTTATCGAACTGGACAATCAAGCAGTGGCCAAATGCATGGGTCGGGCGGAGGTGAATTGATCCCTAACGATGAAATATATACAAAAAATCTCAAATCTCTGTCTCAAAAAATGAGGTAACACTTTGTTGGGTTAGGGATCAAAGGGAGCAAACGAACTTCAAGCACATTTGCCCTGGGAACAACTATTTACATCCTTCCACTTTGCAGTTTTGTGCAGGGCTGTTCAAGAAAATAAACAACTTCTAATTGCATTGCATGAACAAGATGCATTTGCAAATTTTGGATACTGCTCTGTTCTTCTAGACGACGTTGGAGAAATTTATTGTGTTCCCTTCCTGTTTATCAAATTGTTTTCAAATGAGCATTTTTTTTTATCAAGTTAACTTTCAAACGTAATTTTCTGCCCAGCAAATCTTTTTCCAAATGAAACCTTTTGCTCGTCAAGTGTACTCTCATTGAAATCATAGTTTTAAATGACTCTCTAAGATTACCAAAGTTTTCACCATTTTCTTATTTTGTTCTTCAGTTTGCATATCTTGCTCCTGTCTCTCGAAGCTCAGGAAACGGGTATTTTGAAGTACAAAACCAGCTATAATTTTACAACGATGATAACTGGTGCATGTGGCAGCTAAACTGATGGGGCCACTTTCGAAGTGCATATATGGTTTTGGAAAAGGCCTACTTAAAAGGAAATCAAAACATTCCATATGTGAAATTCTTGTCGGGTACATACAAATTTTTCCTATATTTTTTAAAATGAAAAATTGATCTCTTTCTAATTTTTAAGTAATATATTTCAGAAAGATAAAATACTGATTATAATGTATATAATATAAAATATCATAAAAAACGTGTCAGCCACTTTAAACACAAAAAAGCATGTTCATTTAAATATTCCAGTTATAAATAATATAAGTAAATGCATTTTAGAAATGTTTAAAACTTTCATTCAAAGTTAAAATAAAGAAAGAACACTTCACTTTAGGCAAGTTAAAATTTGACCATAATAATGGTAATGAATGATTTTGAACGCTTAATGTGAACCTTGACTACAATAATTTATTTTAAAATATAATTTGTTTTTTATATATTTAAAACGCTGTCGTAATTTGTTATTATAATTGCTACCCTGCATTTAAACTGCGTCCGTTGGACTTTGGAATTCCGAAAGTGCGTGAATTGGATTTTGAACTTTTTTCTGTGATCCCTTTCGTACTTTTGCTCGAACTTCTTCAGGTTTTTCAGGCCGGACTAGTGGTTTTTTCTCTGGAGCCTTCATTTTCCAAACCACAATTGGAGACTATAAGAAATTAAATTTTATTAGAATATAAAGAAATATATTCCAACATTTTTTTTGAAATCTCTATAACAAACTTTAGTTTATATAATGTTCAAAAAAAACCTAATGACTCTGATCACATTTAGAAATGTTTTGAATGTATTTTCAATGAATAGTTAATATTTGCTACGCACGAAAATATGTCGATAATGAAAATTTGTAACCTGTGAGAGAATAAATTGTGAAATATAAAATTATCAAAATTTAATACTGCATTAAATTGGAGTGTATAGAAATTTGTTTCAATGCCTGTTATGAAAAAAATCTTTCTGACCACTTAAAATTATTACACCCAAAGCATTTTAAATTATCAAATGTGTTGATACCTAATTCCAAAATGTAGAATCTTAAACTTGACGAAAAGGAGTAGAAATAGAAGTCCTACTGATCATCTGTATTTTACTTAATAATATAACTCCAAATTCACCAATATAAGGCTTTGTGTATGGTGAGCATATCCAGAGGGCAAAAATAAACCACACATACTTCGAGGAGTCATGCTTTGAGTTTATTGTTAAAAGAATAGGTTTCCAAGCACTCCATAAAGTGTTAGGCGGCACGAAAGCCATACAGGCCTTGTTTCATTAACTGTGGCAATTGGGATGGTCTTGTTGGGTATAGGAGACACATTAACGACAATCTAAAAGAACGATATTATGCACACCGTATCAAACAGATTGTTTTTCAATATCAACTTATTGCTGAAGTCAAGCAAGCCAACCCGCGCAATTCTTGAGCTCGCTCAACATTTGAGTTGATGCATAATGTTAAAATTTGAGTGGACGCAAATCTTGAGCCGACTCATATCTGGTGACGTAAAATTTCAATTAAATAAAAACACAAAAAACCATCTGTTATCTTAATTGAAGTTTCAATGCATTGCTTTTTCTGATAGTTCTGTAAATTAAAACTAAAGAGGTGTAAAAAGTAAAATTTTCGATTTGCCTATATTGATCGATTGAGGGATCTAATTGTACTTAGATGATTTGAAACTGGATTGATTCACAGTAAAACATAACTTGCAAACTACTTCTAAAATACTTTTTGCTCTTTCCTGAATTCCTATAAATTCCTTTTGGTTATTTAAAATAAAGATAATAAGCAAACATGAAATCATTTGGGCGAAACAGCAAAAAAAAAACAAAAACAAAAAACAACACAATGAGAATTGTTTTTAAACTGTTTTTAGTGTCCTTTGATCCTTCTGTCATTTCGGCCCGATCCAATGGGCAAAGTGCGATCGAATCGAGTCAACCCGGTTTCGACTCAATCTGTGTTTACATATAATTCAATCCGGGTTCAATCTGTGTTGAATCCTGCATGTAAACGAGATAATTATTAGACTAATTTTTAAGTTTTTTTTTGGTTTGATTCCACTAACAGTTACATGTTTTGTATTTTGTTGTGGGAGCCTAATCTCAACACATTTCTATTGAAATGTGTGAACGCTTTATGCGGATATAGGTAAATGGTTCTCTGTTTCTAGCAAAGGAGGTAGAAAATGAAATTATTATTTTTAAATAAATGTCTCAATATTTTTTCTACGATCGAAGTATTGCTATTAGTCTATAATTAGAGGGATTACTAGTCTCTCCGTTTTGGAAATTGTCTTGGAAACCTTCGCTGCTTCTGGAACACGCAAACACTTCTTATGTCCTGCTGGAATTCTAATTTAGTACGAATTCCAAACATTTTAACCATGATATGTTAAAAAAGCCGATTAAAAATATAAGAAAACTCCAATACGACTTTCTACTTCGTTGTGCATCAAACCTATTGTACTTTTTAAATTACGCTTCAATTATTACTACTTTATAACAAATATATAAAAATGGAGTAAGTTAAACATAAATGAATACATCTTGATGGCTGAATCACGTGTTTTGCGACCAATTTCCATGCATTAAAATGTGAGGTATTAATGACACATTTTTTATTTATACTCACGCAGTTCTGTAAATTCCACAATTATTTAATGAAAGCGAATATCAATGAATACTATTGAGTTTAAATTATAAGGATGGAAATATTGAATTAAAATATATATTGTAATTTGTTGGCATACATGCTAAAATACGGAGCGAATTCTTATGACTATGTTATGTAATACAATTAATAGCAAAAAAATAACTTACTGCAACTGTTCCTTGTCGAGTATACTTCGTGGAAGCTACATATGAATATTTTACAGTAAGTACCACTGCATTCATCAAATTCTTCGCAGCTTGAATTAATGAAGTAGCACTGTCAAGCTGAAAACAATATAAGTCATATATATCTATATCTGTAAAGGGTTTAGCGTGTTCATTAACTTACTCCTGATACAATTAGTTCTCCACTAATATTTTGTACGTCGGCTTTAACTTTTGATGTTATTTGAATTTGATGACAATATAATGCTATTCTTTGCAGGTATGCTAACAAATCCTTTTTGGTGCTACTTTCTGGGCATTGTTCTGCAATCTCGCGGGTTAATTTATCGAGTTTAGTACCGGCTTCAGATATTTTCTTTGCAGCGTTTATGACGTCCATTGTAGTCTTTAATGGTCCTCGGCCCCTGTATATTATACATGGTACTAAAAATATGTCCTATTTAAAATATTCATATTTTTACCTCGTGAAATCAGTCATCTCCATCATAATCATGCACATATGCTTAGCAAGGAAAATGATATCGTTCCCGGTATCATCCCACTTAGCAACTTCAGAATCGAATGTAAGTTTTTCACGTCGAAACAGCTCAACTTGCTGAGCAATTTTCTGCTTATCTTCTTCAGTCATTTTTCGCATTGCTTCCTATAAAAAAAATTAGTAATAAAAAATATTTGTACTAAATATAAGTATCATACCCTAGCGGTTGTAATACCGCTTATATCAGGATATTCGTCAACCGTCTGATCGCCAGTATGAGCGCTCGCTGGAACAAGAGAATTGTATTTATTGTTTTTATAGATAGAACTTCTATTGATACATTTGTATTAGAAATTTGGTTCTAAAGGCATTAAATAGCTCGCAAACAAATGAACTACATCGATAAAAACTATATAATAAAATGAAAGAAAAAAATCATACATCTACTACGTGTTTCTAACGTCATATCTTCCACAGGTTCGAATTCTGTGTCCGTGTCCAAATCTTCAGAACTCTGCAAAATCAAAACAGAAAAACTCAAGCACAACAAACAAACAAAAATAAAATAAAAAGAATTGAAAACAGAGCGATGCAAAATAAAACTAAACGCAAGCAAAATCCTATAAGCGTCGTTTCTTCTCAAGCGCTTACATTTGCTTCTCGTTTCTGTTGTATAGTGCTCATCAAACTCAATGTCTTCAGGATCTAAGTCTTCTTCATCCTTGATAAAGGTTTCAATTACGGATAACGTGAATTATTATTAACATGTTGATCTTTTCTTAAAAATCTTAGGTAAAATAAAATTAATTTACCCTATTCATTAAAACAGCGCGACGAATTTCTCGTACTCCGTCATACACTAGCCTTGAAGCATCGATGAAGTCATTCTCATCAACATCTTTGGAAGAATTTGAAGATAATGCATCTACTGCAACGTCAACTCTTTGTGCAAACTTCGACATAACTGTGATTTTTTTTTTAATTTAGTTAGCGTACACTCAATATTTTTTAAAATGTTACCTTGATCTCTTAAAACCTTAACAGCTTCTAAAACACGTTTTGTGTAGATACATGGCTCGTAGTTATCCATTTCTGCTTCAACAACATTACAAACTCTTGCCGATCTGCCTTGAATAGCGCCTGCTGTATTCCTTAAGTCTTCCGCATCGCCTTCCTGTAGAGCCAATACACATTTGTTCACATCTTCTAAAATATGATTCTCCGATACAGCCAAGAAATCGTCAATGGTTGTAATGTCATCGACGGCTTCAGTGAGAATTCGAACTTGATTTTCCCAGGCCAGTCGATATGCATCCATATTTTCTTGTGCAACTTTTGAATTTGGTCTTGCTACTAATATCAAGGCGGCATTTATAACTTGTGGACATAGTGTTTCAATTTGAGCAGCAGCATATCGAACCATCTTTACGCCATCTTCGTGACTTGACATGCTGCAAACCAAGTTCGCCACTTCGACAAGCTTTTCAGCGTGTTTTGTAAAGATGTCTGCTTTTTCACGAACACGTTTCTCATTTCCACTTTTTGCTGCCTCGATTAGATCTATCAAAGGTGTGGTCGTTTCCAAAAATGAATCAGAAACATGGTCAACCACAGCTTTTCTTAGCTGTCGTCGCAAATCACGTGTTTTTCTGCACATTTGGTCTATAGCGCGATCCAAACCAGCACTTCTGTCTTTCTGACCCATCTGTAGAAATATACAACCACATTATACATTTTTTAACCAAATAATTAACTTTCACAATAAAAGGAATGCAAGAACAGGATATTGTTAGATAAACACGGTTGTTAAAAGTGGTTTTGAAAAACAAATTGTTAGTTCACTTACTAAATTACAATTAAGAAAAATTGATGAAAATGTCGTGTGGTGTGGTGACTTAACAAGTCGTGACCGCAAAATAAGTGAAAATCATTGAATTTTTCCTAAATAATTTGACATGATATAATGTAATCGTTATTTTAATCAACCATACTAAGAATCAGGCCTGTAGATGAGGATTTTATCTCTTTCTTGATAAATATGTTTGATTATAACATTAAATCGGAATAGTTGCAGCACCCAATAGCTTTGTGAATTAGTTTGACCATAGGCACAGGGCGGTGGAGTTCTAATTCAGGATCTTATGAATCATAAGCCACTGCTTTGAACAATGAACTATCGATCGCCATAAGTAATACAGTATAATGTTCATTGAATTGTAAGAACCTTAAGTGATTTTAGAAACTTTTAGTACTTTTTACTTATTCCGCTATATATTCTTTACACAAAGGGAGACCAAAAGATTTAATTAGGTGGGTTTTATAATCTATTATAGTTAAATGACACAAGCTTTGTGTTAAAAACACCGGATAATTTTAATATAAAATATTTACCACTTTTATAGCTTTTGCCGCTATCAACTATTTTATAAATTAATAAAAAAATAAATGCTTTAAGCTCTCTATGAATATACAAAGAAGAAATCTTACATTTGCCATATATTCGGATAGCAAATCCTGTAGTGCCTGGCGTACCGCATTACATTCAGCAACAATTCTATCCCTCCTTTCTTCACGTGTGCAGTCCGCATCAGCCATTAAAGCAGCTGCACTTATAATGCTTTCCAGGCGTTCTTCAAGCAACTGTCGGGAGCGCTTGTCACTATATGTCATCGGATCCATTATGATTCCCTCCTAAATAACATCGAAATTGTAGAAAATACTAAGAAATTTCGTAACTTTTATTTACATCGAAATCATCTAGGGCTGCGGCTAATTCGCCTGCACCACTATAAATATCCGTCGGTTGTGAAGACTTTCCTTGGGCTACGTCACTTATGGTGTTGACTGCTTCACAGACTTGCTTAAGGACATAATCTCGATTGACCTTAGCCAAATCTAATTCTGGATGTCGAACATATACTTTGGAAGCAGTTAGTAACATGGTGGAATGTTTCTTTAAAACAGCTCTGGCAGCAGCTAAATCATCGCGTAGCTGTGGATCCTTTAATTCCTGCTGTCTCTTAGCTGCTTGCTTTATTAATTCGTTCGCGTTACGACCAAATTGCTGCAAAAAATTATTTAGTTTATATAAATAATCTTTAATTACCACTTACCCTCATATTATTTAAAAGTTCATCTTGGCTTGAAGCATTCTTTAGTTTATTGAGATCATCTTCAACGACATGCAGAGATTTTAATAGAAGATGAACATCAACCATGTCAGCTAATATAAGTAGCCTTGTTACAGCTGATAAAAGATTTCTAGCAGCTCGAACCATGTTTCCTCTTTTCAGCGAACTGCAGGGGTCTTCGGAGAATTCACGTGCAGCAACACTCATAGCATCACCAGTCTTTTTAACTTCACCCACAGCTGCTAACATTTCTTGAGTAATATCGGGATTTTCATATGCGATTTGTTCTCCCTTCTCAATAAAATTTTCTGTCGCTTTTTCAACAGCCGCAACAAGTGCGCTAGCTCGTTTTGATTTTCCTGGAATTTTTCATGAAAATACGCTGAATTTTCAAATTCTCAATGTGGATTTTATTCTGGTATATTTTTGAAGGTTTATTAAACATCATAAACATTTTGATTTCTAAATATCAACGATTAAAAGTGGCTTTACGGAAAATCCGTATTACGATGTAGTAAAATTACAATTGTTTTAAAGTACGCTTTTGTTAATGTAATGTGTTTTTGAATTTTCATTCTAATAAAATCGAAAGAAAATAAAAAATATAAATAAATAAACAATTGCGTAACTCACAATCCATATCGTCTTAATGCGAGTAGCATCGAGGCTTAAATTGATTCAGTTAACTCATTAGATATTTTTAACCCTTTAACAAAACTTTCGAAAGTAATTTACAATTCTCCTTTTTTAATAATTGTCAAAATTTTAGTCCCACGTGTTTTTTTCGCCTGCCGACTTCTATTCAATGTCCCGACCGTGACGAATACTAAGTTCGTTAAATAAAATAAAATGGATAATATTTTAAACAAATGTATTTGCCGAGATAACTACAATAGAATATTCTTCTTACAAGTGTTGTTGAATGCAAGAGAAAAGAGGGTGAAAACTGGTACCACGCAAATGTTAACTGAGTTACTACACCTAAATTAGTCAAATATGTATCGTTGGTTATGCCTTGATCAAATATCTTGACAAAAAAAATTCTGAGACGTAGCAAAGCACGGATAAATCATGGTCAAGACCTCACATAATTGCGCCTTTTTTCAATTGCTAAAAATTCCTACAATAAGCAAATATTTGAGATTGTCTAGAGTTTCTAACACCCTAAAGAGTTTTTGAATTAGGAAGCTCGTCTGTCCTTCATTGACATCAACTCATTTTTAATATTAATATTTTGTGTGAAATAAATGTTTCACTTTTTCTGATTTTCCAGCCGTTCATTAGTTCTAATTCCCATGGTTGTAATACCAATAAGAAGGTGAACAATACAAATAGATGCGAAGATTTTCGATTAATTAATATATTGGACATTTATGAAAAAAAATCTTACAAGAGGCAGCGAAGAATCAAGTTGAAGAATATATAAAGCGGAAGGATATTGTAATGCATCATCAGTCTGCACTTAGGAAAAAACACTATTAAAAAGAGCGTTCGAGACTATAACTAGAGATATATTGCAAAAGTAATTAAGAGTTTACGATATTGAAAAGGTGGAGCTTAATTGGTTCCATAGTTATTTAGAAAATAGCACATAGAAAACAAAAATTGAGAACATTGTATCGGATGCATATTCTGTGGACTCAAGAGTGCCACAAGGCTATGTTTTAGGAACTATATTGTTTTTCATTTACATTAATTATGTAATTAGTGACAATTTTCAACGTTAAGCTATTTGCAGACGATGGAGTAATATACTTGCAAGAAAATATTGTAATATTGTATTGAAGTCTCTAGTGGAGGAGAATATGAAATTATTAGATAATTGGTGTATCTCTGAACAAATTAAAAGCAAATGTGCAAAAAATGAAATTTATGGCTTTGAACGATAATTATAATGGTTCAATATAGATGAAGGGTAATATAATAAAATATGCAAGTGAAATAAAATGTGTGGAATAAAGATTTATAACTCGATAATCAAACCACATTTTGATTGGGTAATTGAATTAATGCAAAATAGATACAGTTTAATTTTTAATAAATGAAGGATATTCCATGGAATATCAGAAATGAATTAACAATGTACAATATCTTATATTGTCCTGTTATTAACAAGAATTTATTCAGTTGCAAATGCTTAGAGCTACCAAATTAATATTTTTTATTTATTGCTCTTGTAGTGATAAGAAATAAGACTACTTTTTGGGTTTTTGCTTTGTTATTGTTCAATGAATAAATTTGCGACAATATTACCTATCTGATCTGTTTATTATGAAAATTATGTAGCTGCAAATCGTTTCAACACAACTTTATATAGTTAATGCTTTTTCTTTCAACTAATTTATATTTTTGTCTAGGACTTCTGGCCACAAGGACCAGACAACATCTTATGATTCTGTGTGTGACGAAAATTAGATTTTTTCTGATTCAGGTTTATCTCATTAAATTAATAATATAATCGAATGACCGACTTGCAAAATCCGAATTTTTTAACCAAAATACTGAAAAAAATATATATCCAAATTTGCAACGAAAATAGAGATTCATCAGAAGAGAAAGGATCAAAAACACCAGCATATCATGCAAAGCTGTTTACATTTTGAGTTTTCTTTAACCAGATATCACATAAAGCATAAAACAGAAAAATCAAAATCCAATTGTTTTCCTGCTTTTAATACACACAGCAGACATTGCGTTCGTGCAGTTTCGCTTGAGTGAAATATCTATCAAATGCAAGATGTATTGTTTGGACGCAATCCATACCAGTATTAAACTTACATATAAAAGTTTTTGGTGAATATATAATGTACAGATGAAAATATAAAACGGAAGACCTTTGCATTTTTAATATTCTGGGTGGGTAGGTAAACGCTGTCCCCATGACTAATATTCGCGGAATGCAATAATAAATCTCACCTTTTTTCTTCTTACTCGGCCCTTTAGTATTCACTAATGTTGTAACCTGCATGACCAAGGGTTCTAATGTTTTTTCGACGGACATTGTTCGTATTTCAAGATTTTTGGGATCCCATTTTAGGGCAATTTGGCCAAAGTCCCCTATTGTGCCCATTTTCTCTGCAAGTGTCAACGCCTTTTTGACAATTGTACAATTACTTGTTTTCACTAAATCACTTGCTTCAAGAAGCTCTCAAAGATATTTATTTTATGCTTGCACTTAAATGGTTTCACTAATTCAGAATAATTCACTTGAAACTGCCTAAATTACAGCAAAAATAACGTAAATTCACAGACAGACAATTCTCAATTCTCCTGCCACAAAAACAACATGGATACTCCCACAAGTGTTGCCAGGCAGACCAACTAAAAAATCGGTAGGCAACACAGAAAAAATCGGGAATTGAGTGACAAAACCGGTAGAAATGTTGAAAACACATTTTTTTAACAATATTAAAGTACAAAAGATTTATGCAACAAAACATAAAACAGCGAACAAAAAATATTTCTTTAATTTTTGATAATATAAAATTAATAAAATAAACTACAAAAACATTACAAATGCAACTAAACTAATTTTCTAATTGTTCTAAAACTGTACTAAAATTGTACAATTGTAAGGTTAAAAAAAGAGGGCACTGTAAGTGACAGGTTTAAAGAGGAGGCACTATAAATGACAGGTTTAGATGGATAAGTAAATTACAGGTTTAGGTGGGTAAGTAAATGAGGTTTAAGATTTAAGACCAACAAGTTGACTTGTGATCCACTTGGTTAAGCGGCGGCTCGCGACGCCAGAGATCGACGGTTCAAATCTGGCGCTTTTCGTGGGCAGTTTTTTTAATTTTATAGACACTTGTTTGTTTCAGGAAAATATAATTCAAATTTAATACTATATATATTTTTTGGATTCAACTTATTTTCTTGGTTTAGCAGTTTGTTTATTCAACAGCGAATTCTTGTAGCATTGCGTTAACTTTCTTTAAAATCTTAAGGACAATAATTTGTCATTCTGCTCAGGTTGAGGTTTAATATATAAATAATATATTAATTCCGTGTGTAAAATGTTAAATAGGAAAGATGTTTTATTTTTCTCAAGTAATACCTGTTAAAATGAATGTAACAATTTCATATTATTAAATTAACGTTGAAAAATTTTTTGCTTTTTATTGTGAGGATTTTTTGAAATGCATACGCTACATAAAAAATTTTCAATATTAAAGCAGAAGGGTTTTGATGCTCAGCTAAAAGTACTTGAATTCAGAAACAACAAAGTTTTTTTGTTTAGAGAGGGAGCGCGGGAGCTTCCAATAGAAACGTAGAAAATAATTTGATGGTATATTTAATCAATGAAGTGTTTCAGATTTCTGTGATCACTGAATAAAGATTCGATTAGAACTAATGAACTCATGAATTGTTTAAAAAGGAAGTGAAATTTACAGGAAGAAATTTATATTTACGGCATATTAATGTGCTTGTACTTAAGGAAGGGTTAAAATAACAAATTCACCAGCAGTTTAACATGTTTTTAACATTAATAGAGAAGAGGATCTTATTATATACACTAGCGACTTTTCAATTTTAACTAACGGAAGTTAGTTGAAATACATTTATTATAATAGAATATAGAATAGATGATAAATGTGAATTTCAAAGTGGGATTTTTGAAATAGTAGTCATTTGTAAATAACAGAAGGGAAGATTGGTTCTTCAAAAGCTCCGGGTAAATTGGAAACGTGCAAATCGAGGCCCAAATTTGTATACAGTTTTTTAATTGAGCGATGAACTCTATTAATTGGTAATAACGCAATATAAAATATGCATCCAAGAGAACAAACTTGTGATTCTTATAATTTTTTAAGTAAACCTTTTGCTCATTTCTTTGGCTGGGCT
This sequence comes from Dasypogon diadema, assembly GCA_006980735.1. Lineage (NCBI taxonomy): Eukaryota > Metazoa > Arthropoda > Insecta > Diptera > Asilidae > Dasypogon > Dasypogon diadema. The sequence goes on from QYTT01082081.1 coordinate 19,639, forward strand.
AAAACGAAGTCATTCCGTGTAAAATGAAGCCTCCTCGCATTTCCACGACAGTGTTAAACCGAAACAGTGCTGTTAGTTATTCTTGATTTTGTCGTTGTTGCTGCCGGTGAAGTTTCTACCCTGTAGCTATAATCATCTCTACTATTATTGGCATACATACTCCACACCCATATTTTCTGCTGTTCGTCAAGAAAGTGGCATCCAAGGTGTATAAATCTTTTCGCTGAGCGTAGACAGTGGAACAAAAAGTGTGTCACAGTCTCTCTTTCATTCCTGCATCCCCTACACATTTTGGAAACTATGTCCTGTCAAAATTGAAACCAGCAATCTTAATGATAGTTTATTTAGTCGGAGTCGAAGAAGTTTAGATGTTGAGTTGTCTGGTGGGTCCCACAGTTCCTTGGTCGTTCTGGCAAAGGGGTCACGTCACTTGCTGATATTAATTGTTCGCTCAGTTTGCAATACGCCCAAGAAGATATCCGTTGATAGGGTGGGAAATCAGAAGGGGCTTCTTCCCGCGTTAACTCATGCGCCATCTCGTTGCCGTATATACCACTATGGCCACCCATAGAATATTTAGGTTATTGTTCAGGGACAGGTCGTTAAGAATATGCTTGCAGTCCCTTACTAGCTTAGATGTTATAAAGGGTTTCATCATGGTTTTAATGGCCGCCTGGCTGTCAGTGCAGATCGCAATATTCAACCCGTCAGTTTGTAAAACCCAAAGGTGTCTGTCCGCTTCTATTAAAGCCTTGACCTCCGGCTAGAAGAACGTGGTGTGTTTCCCGAAAGACAAAGCCATCCGCATCCCGAGGTCCTCGCCAAGGACACTTGCTCCTCTATTTTTTATCCATTTGTATAGAAAATTAGGTGCGTTGGAGGGGAAATTACGGAGTCAGGCTTCCAACTCTCCTTCGGTGAATCTCAAGCTTGAACCTTGAAGTAATTATCTCTCCAAGCAAGTGCTTATTGTCAATATAAAAAACAAGAGTCACAACGTTGAAGCAGCTCAAAAATGGCCTACATGTACCCAACAGCCATTAATGTACAGTCTTAAAGCCGTTGATGCGGCTACTTTTTTGGTGTGCATTTTAATTGGCAAAAAATGAAGAATAACTTCTAGTGCCCGCGTACTTGTCGAACTTAATGTCCCTGATATGCCGAGTAGGCTGCACTCTTTCCAAGATCTTGCGATTGCGTTCTGTCTCTAGAGCTTTCCGTGGTCTAAGTCTTCAATTTTTACCAATTGCCCTTCGGCAGGTGTATAAAACCGAATAGACCCCTTTCTCGCTCTTTCCTCCAAGTGTGGTTTCAAGCCAACCATCTTATTCAAAATAACCCTGAGTGGAAGTGATAGATGGAAGCGCCATCCGAGGATTACTTCTTTTCCTGGTGCAAAATTCAGTTTTACGAGGGTTAATGGTGCAAAATTCGCCCATGGCACTTCGCATCAAACCACACAGTTCAGTTTCAGAGGGTCCTGTTATAAGAATGACAAGGTCATCCGCATAACAGACAACCTTAAGAACATTTGCCTTGTGTATACACAGAAAGTCGTGCATCACGAAGATCCACAACAGTGGTGATAAAATGCCACCCCGTGGGATTCCTTTGAGCACTCTACGCTTCCATTCCCTAATGGGTGGACTCGCTCCCCGTCTATGCTACATTTCGACTATTTTTTGAAGAAAGGCATTGTTGAAGGCGCCTTCAACGTCTGTGAGAACAGCCAAGGTTGACTTTTTGACCTTTTTCAAATAGTGTGGATCACCTCATTTAGTGCGGTATCCACGGATTTTCCGTTCGTGTACGCATGTTGACGTTGTGAGAGTGTTTCTCTAGGTATCGCGGACCTAGTTTCCCATTCATAAACAAACTCCAACGTGTTCAAAAGGACGGAGGTTAAGCTTATTGACCTGTGTCCGCCTTTTCGGTTTTTGGTATAAAAATTACCTTAATTTCCTGCCACAACTTCGGAGTATATTTTAACAGGAGACATATCCCAAAATAGGTGTACTAGTTTATGGACATTTTATATCGGAAAATAAATTCGGAAAGTTGGGCCACCTTTTGTAAGCATACTGTCAGTATTTCCAGAATAATAGGTGCTAAAAAAGATTGTTGATCCTTTACAATGGTTAATGTAATTAATGCCGTATTTAGTTTGAAAGTTGGTTGACCGAAGTCGATTTTTGGATGTAGTTCCAATATTGATTTATAGCTTAGTTCCTTATCATTCTTTATATAACCCCATATTAAGGTTATAATTGTAGAAAAAACGTTAAAAGAGAAGAAACATAGTGAGATATGTAGTTAGGCGAAGGGAGAATTAAACCCTTTTATATATATATATATACTAAATATTTATTTATTTCATCTAAACCTATAACTTGAAGCAATAATATAAATAAGATTGCATGAATAGCAAGTGTTCAGTCTTTTTATCAATATGATTAAAAAGCATATTACTCTAATCTCTTAAAATGTATATAATAACTTCTGTTAAAATCAGAAAAATCAAAGTATCTCACCTTAAAGGAAAAGAAAGTAGAAAACATATGTACAATTTTTCTTACATGTCCAAACAATAATTTAAGTGTACGACAAAGTCAAAAGATTTTATGTATGTATATAATAACGTGTATAATAATTTACCTACTACAGACTACTAAATATACTATAACTATGTCTTACAACTGACATAAAATAATAGAATCTTAAATTAGAAAAATTAACGCAAAATAGCTTTAATGATGTCTAGGTGTCAGTGTTAAGGGAAAAGTGTTAGGCGGTAGTGCCACACAGGCTTTATACATTTTAATAAGATTGGAATCTCTAGAACTTACTTCGTATGCCTGTAAGAGATTTGCAAGCATAATGAATCCAAAGCCCTTCACAAGATTCTGTCCGATACAAGTCCTTTTTCCGATACTGAAGGGAAGAAAGTGAGGAATATTCTTCTTTATGCGTAGGATTTGTTTTGTTTCATCATTCACTTCTTTGTCCTCAATTCCAACTCCTGAATCCGTACACCCTGATGACTGCTTACTACCCTTCGAGGAAGTAATGAGTACATTTTCTAGAAATCTTTTTGGATTGAAGTGTTCCGGATTGTCCCAATAGTTTTTGCTAGTATTTAGATTATAGTTGTTTATAAAAACAATTGTGCCTTTAGTAACACCGTATCCAGCAATAGAGACGTCATCTGTAGCAACATGTGGAACAATTGGCGATGAAGAATGTCTTAGGACTTCATAAATTGTTG
>QYTT01082082.1:0-17810 GCA_006980735.1 Dasypogon diadema
CTGTGCTGTGTGCATCATATGGTTGTCCCCTGAATTTAGGCAATACCTTAAAAAAACAGTTTAATTATTCATAAGTAAAAGCGATATGGAAATTTATTCACAGATAAATTGGAACTCCATCAATTCAACAGGGAACTGAATTTGCTTTACATAGTACTGTGGTAAATAATATGAAATTTTTTTTATTAGATTCTAATATAAATGGGTTTGCCTATTTACAAGATACTTAACACGTTAAACGCCACGCACTTTAAAGTTCTCTCCGGATCAATGCATTTTACCAAGTAATTCTCTCACGAAAGCTTTTATGTTAATTAGGGCACTCAACGTGTTAAAATTAGGTTAGGAATATATCAAGCCATTACATAAATAATGTGATATTTTTATAAAAATTTCAAATTCAAACTTCTTTTTTTGTCTACATAGTTTCTCGTATCTTATACTTCTTATCTTATCTCTTATACATCTTATGCATCGGCCACACCGCTGGCCTAGCCGGCTGATGCGCACGCCTACTGATTTTCTCTTCCGCAAACGTACGTCACGACGATTTATTTGGGTAGCAATGGTTCCGGAAATTCTCCTGCAAGAATTGTACCGCGCTTCGCAAGGATGTTGCACAATAAAAATTTCATGCAGAAAAGTGTGGCTTACTTGCAACATTTGTTAGGTTAAAATTTGCGAATCTCCTCTTCCATAATTTTGCTCCGACTAAGCTGTGCACCGACCGATACAGTGCATTTTTACAATAATAAGCACATTGTTCGCTATTGCTGTTCGTCAATCACCACTAATTTTCCAAAATTTTCAATTTATTTTTTCAAAGTTTTCGTTTTTCATTCTTTTTCCTTTTTCTTTTTCCTCTAGCTTTAGAAATTTCTTAAACGTAAATTTGTGCAATTGGCTCTTTGCGTTTATTTGAATCAACTCTATCCTGAGTGTTTCGTATCTGACTTAAAATACAATCCATTGGATATTTTGGTATCGCTCAAAATGCAGAAAAATATCACCTGGGGCATTACTTGAGCACGCAAAAAAGCTTCAACGTTCCTTTGATGCGCTTCAACAGGGATTCAAGATAATTAATGCGCTTTTAATAGATTTTTAGATATCGTATATCGGGAGTGCATGTAGTCCTGGTATTTCGTTGGGTGACGGGACTGCTATGATTCCATTCTTTCGAGGAGGTCCAGTCAAGAGAGCGGCTGAAACTACGTCTGTTGTTGATGTTTCGGCTGTATATTTCGAGGATGTTCATCAGCTCTATCTCCCAGTTGTTACCTTCGACTTTATGGCAGTGTCGAGAAATTTGAAGCACTTGTTTTAATGATCCTATGAGAAAGCCGAAAGTATGAATTGTGGCTTTATATAGGCTACTGATTAGCACGAGGAAGAATAGCTCAGTAGTTATAGCACCTAAGCACGCGCTGAGTTTTTTCGTGTCAATATCGTAGCATCGTTAAAATAAATGCTTTAAGAATTTATCGTCATTTGAAATTAGACATGAAAGTGTTTGTAAAACAATTTCTTTGTATTCGCTGCTTCTCCGCCTCCGCCCTAATTCTATCTCTTGCTTTTCGACGTTTAAGTCCGGCGGGCGAAGGATATCCGTTAACAATAGCCCAGAAGACGTCATATGGTGAGTGGAGAATGGCCATGAGGAGTCATCACCACCAGACTACAACTGCTTCCCACTTATTTTGAATCGCCTCTCCTCAACTTCACGTCCCTCCCTCCATCATTCTACACAAATGGCATGAGACCTTGATTACTAGTGTGCCCGTGGCAACTAGACGAGTTCTTTAGTCGAACTCACGTCTCTCTAACAACCCGGGTTCTTCTCCGCAGGACTTAATGTTGGATTTGGCATTTCCAGCAATGGACTGCACCATTACAATTGTTTTATATCAGAATCGTTTATTATAATAATTATACGACCTTGATCCTAAGAAACAATCAAAACTCTTTAAGGTGCCGTTATCCCCGAAGTAGTTAAGATTGTCTCATGTTGCCTGATATCTCCTTTCTTATTATGCTATAGTAGTTGTTTTCGTTATTGGCACATATGCCAGAGGATATTCCTTAAAATTATTAATGATTTCTGACGTGCTGATTTATCGACACTTACAGTTTGGAAAAATAATCAAGAAAAAGTGAATAAAGGAATTGAATTCGAAAATTACAAACATTTTTGATGAAATCAATCGAATTTAAATTGAACATTATTTTCTTTGAATTGAATGGTGAATGATTGCCTTCATTTAACTTGCTTGAATTCGATGCAATTTATTTTTCTCTGTAGTAGCACTGCACCATTAGATCGCTCCAGCAATGATATATTATTCCCATTCCCGTAGCAGTTCAGACGTCTGTTCCACGTTCTTTGTAACTTCCATAAATGGCTGGAACCGTTCTTTCGAAATTGACTGATAGCCTTAAAATATGATTACACTGAGTAAACTTGACTGTACTGTAAATAATGACAAATTGAATTATTCCATTAACCTTTTTCCAATTTGTCTTGTGATGTCAATAAATTTTCCTGAGTTATTTCGGCGCTGCAATACTCAACACGGTTACAGAGTTTCATGTTGACTTCGATGTAGAAGGAGAGAAGCGAAAAGGTTAAAGAAATGCAATTTACTGGAAACTGCAGAAGTTCTGCCCCTTTAAAGTCAGGGCAACCTCAGTCAACTTATGTACACAGGGTGTTTTGTTTGAAAACTATGAAACGCCGCCCTCAGGTTATGTGGAGTTTCAGTATTGCCAAAGTTTAAAGATTATTTTTACAAAAAAAAAAATCACCAGACTTTCAGATATCAAAGTTTCTTTACATTTGGTAAACTTTTTGCATCATACATTTAAACGTGTAAAAAACATGCTGGGAAAAAATTGTTAAGCAAGATATGTGAATGTGGATTTGACAAAAGCTTTGGAAGGGAAATTTTCCGGCAATAGTGAATTATTTAAGAAAATTGCAATAACATTGGAAAATAAGAAATGGGGAAAATATTTCACTGACACTTATTGGTTCCCATGTGAGCTGCAAGGCGTAACAATAAACTGACGTGAAAACCCATATGCAACTTCTATAGCGAAGATAGTGAGTCAGAAAAATTTTGTAACGAAATTCAAATGTAACGGATAAGGTGACAACCGGCTAATCAACAAGGTTAAGCAACAAATAGCGTGGTTAATATTAGCACTTTAATGGCCGCACGTCTAAGCAATTAAACTTCGCCAGGGGCCGGTAATATTTTTGAAGAATTAATTAAAAAAAAACTTTATGTAAATTCACGAGATAATTCAACATGTGCTAAAAAAATTGATTTAATTACGTTTCCACCCCTGGGGATGTTGAGATGAATTTTCACCATCCTGATGCCATTGAAGTCCACTTTGAGTTCTCTTTCGCACGAGGGAGGGTGAAGAGTGGTGGAAAATGAAGAATTCAAAATTAGTATCGAATTTATGGTTTTCCGAGCCGTTGAGATGAAAACTAACACACTCGATGCAGTTTAAGTTCGATATTAACCCTCCTCAACTTGTTATGTTAGATCAGTGATGTAATGGTCGAAATCGTTTGAAAGGATTTCTTAAAGAAAAGTACACATGCTATAGAAATCTAGGTGAATTTTAAAAATTAATCTAAAAGAAAATAAAACAAGCAAAACGACATATTGCCATATGTGAATCTAAAAAAAAGTGTAATAAATTTCAAAATTGTGAAAATATCACAGATTTGAATACAAACAAATGTCGATTTTTTAAGTGAAACTTCTATAGCGAAAGTAGCGATATCGAGTCAGAAAACTTCTGTAACAATATTCAAAATGTAACTCTGAGGCGACAGTCGGCGGATCAACAAGGTTGGACAGCCGATGTTCTGGTTAGTATCAGAGCCGGGCAGCCATATGGTCATATACAAGGACACTATTGATGCATTCGAAATTTCTCCCATTGTCGTCAATGATTCTATAATTCTATTCTCGAAGCAAGTTAAGCACACAAACTTGAAGCGATCACATAAATTCTACTGTAGGAAAAGTATATGGTGCCCTTTGGCTTAAGGCTTAAAACCTCTGCTTATTTTATTTCCACTACAATGCGCCTTGTTCTGGTTAAGTATTCTATCTTACCCTTGCTTACTTATACTATTGATATGTTCGGAAAATTAGGCTCATTGTACCAACGTCGCCGTAATGTAGCTTTCAACTCATCTGTACAATCAAGGTTCCCGGTTGCCCATTTGGTGTCTATCTCAGGATTAGAAATTGTGCCTATCTCCATCGGCTCATACATGCTATTGAACCCGGCTATCTGAGTTCTAGGTTGCATTTTTTTTCCTCCTCTAGAACCAACAATTTAGTTATCCCTAGATATTCCTATATGTAGAGTGGTAGACAGTTCTACAGTAAGTAATCTTTGAAATCGGCTTCCAGCCGAGATAAAACGAATTTCATCAGAAAGCGGGCTTAGAGGCAGCGTTATCAATTTCTACTCAACCTTTTCTGACTACTACGAATTCTTCCGTTCCCCTTTGTTCTTTCCCCCACTTCTCACTCACCATTTCTCCGTATCCTTCTTTTCTTCGTGAGAATGTAGTCCCCATTTTTTTAAATTCTGTTTTTACCTTTTTCAACTTTTATTTCTAGTTTTTTTAATGAATTATATACTTTACTTGCTTTCTAAGTACATATTGTAAACTCACAACTTATTTGTACAAATAACATAGTAAATTGAATTGAATTGAATTGAATACATTAAATCTACTGGAGCTTTCTTCCTCAACTTTCTGATGAAATTTTATTCTTTATTCTTGGCGCAAAGAAAATATTTTCGATTAATTGACTTGTCCGTGGTTCACTGGGTAGGCAAAAGTATTTTCTTTAAATGCTTTTGGTTTTGTTTTTTTTTGTTAATTGAACAATAACCGGATTTAAATATTATTAATTTATAAATATAGAAAATTTTAGTCAAACGATTAATGAAAATGGCAAATTTTCATTCGCATTTCCATTTGTGAAGGTAGGAATAAATTCAAAAATATTCAAGGTAACGCAAATAATACAAATTCCATTTTTCACTTCAGGTTTTTCCTGCTCAACGAAGCCTTTGTTGGCAAGGTGGCAATATGAATGACAATAGGATCCCATATGGAATTGTCCAATTACCAGCAATGCAATTTCATCTGATGATTTTCATACAAGCTGCCACTAAGTAAAGGGAAAAGGCAACAATGAAAATGTAATATGGATATTTTTATGTGTGAAAATTGAGATAGGAAATTTATCTTCCAGTACCGAGTTGTGTTTTACATGTTCCCGTCGGATTACACGCTTTCAGGGGACAATTTGCATTTAAATTGCAAATTGGGCACGATACATTGCAAGTCTTTCACTTCGTCGACTTTTAATGAAATGGCTTAGTTATTTTTTTCTTCTTTTGAATTTTTGAAAATATCTTAATAATCGTTTTGTCGTGTTTGACAAGAGTAGGACAAAAACCTATTAAATATTGCTTTTAACGTAATATGGCTCAGAATATGATTGGGAAGGTTACAATTAGAATTAGAATGTGGCGGGGCTAATATATTCTGCGCACTGCGCCTATAAATTGGCCTTTTGTGCTCCACACAATTATAGTTCCTCCATCAGTCCCACTCTTTCAAAGAAGAGTAGTATCTTTCTGAAGGAGATGTTCTTGAAGTCTGCAAGCCTCAGCAGATGTGTACCAAGCAGCTGAGATCGACAATGTGCAACTGCCTCACATTCGCAGATGATATTCGAGACATAGTCTACATACTTCGATGGTTACAATACACATCAAATTAAACTGCTTTCTGGAGTTTGCAGTTTCCAGTAAGGACTCCTATTTGATTCTTTTTCAAGGTTCTAGTTCCAGGTTCTATTTTGGGAGTGGTTTTTGACAATTTTTTTTTTCGTTTCGAACCCCTTTCCAATGCCTATCTCTAGTCCATATGATTGTAGAGCCAGTTATTAAGGGCAGTTCTATAGGAGATACCGCAAAAATGTTCTGCTCCAAAGAATGGCACAGATGCATCTTTCTTGGCCAGCTTATTTGCCTCTTTATTACCCTCAAAGTCCGAATGCCCCGGTATCCATTGTACCGTTAGACGGTTCCATGCAGCAAGCCCAGCCAATGCTTGAACACACTTCCACGTTAGCTTCGTCTTGATTTCTGGAGAAAGGATATGGCCTTATGAACAGCCTGACTATCTGAATAGATAAATATTTTCTTGTGTAGTTTCGAAAGATCCCCTCTTCTTTAGAGCCATCCGCGTACTAGATTATGGCTCAGTCTGAATCTAAATCTAAAACATAAAATATATAATCAGCCTCAGGCCAATTACTTGGTACCCTATATATTACAATATAAACACAATTCATCTCATAAAACTCTTCTGTACAACATTTTAGAGTGGTAGGTTGCTTCCTTTTCGAATTATGTCCAATCTGGGAATTCAATATAGCGGCCTGACAAAGGAGCGGGGGAGATGGGATACAAGCTTTTAAAATGATAGGTTGCTTCCCTTTCGAGCTATGTCCAATTATCCATAAATTCAATATGTATGGCCAAACTTAGGAGTGGGGGTACGTGGTTTATTTTCCTTTTTCCAACTTGGAGTCTCATAAAATACATCTATACAAAATTTCAAAGTGATAGATTGTATTTTGGGGTACTTTATTATTTATTTTCTTCATAGGTGACTTGCCGTCTGTGGTTCAAGACGTAAGTGTCAACCTTTATACAGATGATGTTCAATTATATTTTAGCCGGCCAATCGGGTTGATTAAGGACTGTGTGGAACGCATTAATTCTGAATTGGATAGAATTTACAACTGAACCACACATAACCGACTACTGTTAAAGCCTGGAAAGACAGAGTATCTTTTTTTACAACAGCGCTCTCAATGAGCCCCATGTTCCGTAAATAATCTTAAACGGCTATTCATTGCCAATGTTAAGCAAGGTATCCAACCTTGGGATTGTTTTAAACCAACAAGTAAGATCTATGGTGGTGTACATAGGCTGTGGCTTATCTTGTTTTGTAATATTAGACTAAATTGTGTCAAAATGTTACTTCTGTCTCACTTCTCCTATGGAAGCCTCATTACTAAATTAGACAGTATATGTGCAGTAAAATGGTAGTTGCTCACGACGATTATATTTGTTTTACTTTCGGATTACGTAGAATCGATCATGTTTCTCCATGTTTTCTAGATTCTTATCAAAAGCACAGGGTTCTAATTTTCTTCTATAAATTGCTAGATTCTTATAAATCAGAGTATCACCATGAGTATTTTGCTTTTGTGAGATCACATCGCATGCCTTGCATCCATAAGCCGGTCATGTCAGGTTCTTACCAAGTCCAAAGAATTTACCTATGGTCTGCGGGCACAATCAGCGCGTTTAAAATAGTCGTTAAAAATCACCTAACCTAATCTTACTATCTACTGTCATAACTTATCTGTCACCACTTGGAAACATCATGATTTATCCAAAATAGAATAAAACTTTTATTTGAATTCATCATACTTTTGCCTGCTACTTTGTTTTTCTTTTAACTTTTAGTACCGTCTATATCCGAATTTTGGTCAATATACGTAGAAAAGATTTTAAATCTTGTGTACATAGCCAGTTATTGTTAATTCAGATTTACGTTCTCCGTAAGCGAAAATTTTTAAATGTATGGGTACTGTGTGCACCAACTATAAAATGTTAAAAATTAATTCAAAAAACCGTGACCGTAGAAAATGTATCACGCGAAGGTAAAATCATCCATAATTGCTATTGGTAAGTGCAAATTCTTAACCTCCCTCAGGTCGAGAGAAAGAAATACAAGGAGAGATTATTGATTTTTGATAGCACTGAAGTAGATGAAGATGAATATCTTTGGTATTATTGAAATGAAGTGACCGTTGTGAAGTCTAATGAAACTTGTACAATACTAGAAAACATTACAATTCAAAATACTCCGGACTCCTCAACGACGGTCGGGAACACTTTCATAGCTCTCTGAATTAATTACAAATTCTTCAGCAGACCATTCAAATGACTTCTCAGTCCCTTTTGAAAAGTTCTCAGTTGAACTGTGCGAAAAAATTGTACTGGAAAGAAAAGATGATGAAGAAAAGATGAAAAAGAGTACACTGCTTTTCTTTGTGCAGTTGGTTATTAAATTTCAAAGGAATGCGATAATCCCAATCGAAAAATTGTACCCGATCTAACAAACAATATATCCAGGGAATTTCCCAGCACTTTTACAGATCTTGATGAGGAAACTAGAAGAGCCGTTGGATGTAGAAATATTATTCTTTTAAAGAAAATTTCAGAGCTTCTTTATATATTAAAAAAAAACGAGTACGTTACCTATTGACGAATATCTGAAGAATCCATAAAAAATTCAGTCGCAACGAGGTCCTGTGGTCGACCGAGCAATGGCTATAAGTGGTTTATCCTGAATATATTTTTTCGGGCTTACTCGTAGGACCACGAATGGGCGAACTAAAGAAAAATGTAAGAAAGGAAAAGAAGGAAGAAGTTAGGCTTCTGTATATGCATATATGTAAAGTGACAAGTAGCAGGGACTTGAGCAAGGAGGAGAAAGCCTACTTCTTCATATAAGAATAACAAAATAACTGGGCTCACAAAGAAGAAGCAATAGTAACATAAAGCAGGGTTTTTCTCGAGTCGAGAGATTTCAAGTCTAACACACCTGGAAAGGGGAAAAAATGCTTTGAAAAGAAATATTTCTGCCAACGATCGATAAAATATCCGCTATCCCTAGAAAAATCCTGGCAATTACTGTCTGAAGAGGAGTGGTGAGGCTGGGGCAAATTTCGCTGCTGGTAAGACGACTAGGGCCAAGGACAGAGAATATAATATAGAAAAAAGAGCAAGCAAGAAACAGAAGATCGGCTAATGCTTGTGTTGTGATTGAAACGTCTTCTGGGAAACCTGATAACAATTTCCACTACCTCTGCAGGTATTTCAAAGATCTCAATTGCAGTTCGTCCTAAGAATGCAGTTGTATCAACCAGCAACGGCGCAATTGAGTCTTCTAGAACTACTGCTTCCTTCGGTAACACCGCTGGAATGTCAAGCTGTACTACGATCGCTAAGTTAGAACGATCAAGCAAAAGCCCGACTATTAGGAAAAAGATCCAGGAGCATCTAAAATTTTCAGTGATCGGCACAAGCAACGAAATTTCGAAGATTTCCGTAAAAAGATGGAAAGGAGGCTTGAGAACCTATTGGTCGAACAGCTGTACAAACATCCAATAGGTCCACTCACAAAATATGATACTTCAAACCGGTGTAGCTTCTCGAGTTCCTTAAGAACTAAAGCTAAAACGGGAGAAGGGAGAAGTGTGGCGTAATGTATGACAGGAACGATGATTCCTGAGTGGAGTCCAGAAAGAAAACCCTAGATCTGCTGTCTCTAGTGGTTCGGAAACTGGCTCTTTCAGTAATTCTGCTGGATACTCGTACATCCGCGATCTGGACATCATACAGAGTATAGTTTCGAAGGAAGGTACAAAATGGGCCATTTAATTATTTGCACCATCTAATTCACTGGATACTGATGGCATTATGCCTATTATGCTACAGAGAGTCAGCAAAGCTTTCATCCCTGGACTAACAACTTTACTATGTTCGGAGTCGTGTGGCTATCTCAACTGAAGCAGACATATATATCATCCGCGGTTCCCAAGTTCCGTTAATTTGTACAATTTGTTCCCGAATTGAGTTTATATAATTAAAAAATAAAAATTCTGCTCGTTTCTCTGTTTTTTGTGTGTCTACAGGGAAAACCAGCATCCGTATTGGTCGGCAATATAGCTAATCGCTAAGGCTGACCAGATGGCGTCCTAACCGTTTTTTGTATAACGGGACTTCTGTTGTGCGTTAGTCTCTAAGACAAGACAAGACAACTTTACTATATTGCATCCTCTTTGAGAATGTCTAAGGGGAACTTTATTTCCAAGGCAGGGAAGTGCATTGACGTAACCACAAGAGACTTTAAACCCACAAGCCTTACAATATTTCTGAACTGCAGCGTGTTATACTGCTAATGGCGACGCCCAATATACCATGTAGTGTGATCAAGCGACTATTAAAGCACTGTCTCAAATGTAATCAAATCAGGTCTGGTTCTGTAATATCGTGAAAAACTCTGCTTCAAAACCACTATTTGTTGGGTGCTTGCGTATTGCGACATGAGGCAGCCAATGTCCTTACGAGGTAAGGTTCTAGTATAACAGATCTATAAGCAGAATCTAGAATAAGTAAAAAGAGAGATCGATCGACAGACTATTATGAAACCTTGTGAAACCTCACGAGGTTTAAGAGAAAGCGTAACATTACGCCGGTCGTTACAGAACACTGTCTCATCGGTAGGTATTTTTTTTTTTGAAGGGTGTGGGAATTCCTAAGGAGTCCCTGGAACTAGGCCAATGCTAGACCCATTGTTCATCCACCCATTACTACTTATGTAGTAGCTAGTGAACGGGATAGATCCATTCACTGACCCAGCCACCCGGTCGACTTAGTGAAAGCCAGAATTTGCTCCCAGCCCTTTTCGCCTGGTATACAATGTGGTAGGTATACAGTGCGCTCAGGTGCTCTTTTCAACGACTTCTGCAGAAGCTATATGGACGAGGGAAGTTGAAGTCTTGAACACCTATTCTACGATGTAACTCCATAGAGCTGGTAATAGGAAGGAAGAATACGTTAGGTGAATACTTCTTCAGTCCACTGGAGAAACTAGCAGTCAAGGAGGTGTGAGAAGTAGCAGCTGCAACTACAAATGCTCTTATTAGGTAAGGGTGTAGTTATAATATATAACACGGGACTAGTCTGTTGTAAGATATGAATTAAAAATTTCTGGTTGAACAATATCAAGCTTACCAAAAATATTTGTGTTATATGTAAAATAAAATATAATTTTCTTCTCAAAGTGTGTCTCGGTGTCCCAATTACATGTCCTCTTCTTTATTCCATAGTAGATGAATTTCTGACTAACTGCAAGTTCATTTTACGACATTCTGAAAAACTAATACCATATATAGCATTTGAAAATATCTGCTGTAAATTCCTTCCACCTAGGGAATACAAAATCTATTAGGAATTCATTCTCCTATTTTGTTTTGGAAAAAAATCCCTGCTACATATTTTTCCTTCGATTAATATTTCCTTTCTCTAAAGAATTCAGAGATTCGCATTCCCGCACTTCATGTGGATTTTCTGCTATGTAACTTGCTGTTCAAGTTTTTGAATGCTTTTCCAATTTTATGTTGGTCATCTTTAGTGATATTAAAACGGAATGTCAAACATTGTGTAGCTCCGAACCAAATTACTTTTCCTTTAAAGTTGCCCTCATTCAATTTCTGTCAAAAGATGTGTTTGAGGAAATAAAATCCAGAATCAAAGATCAATGGAACTTAGAATTCATTGAACATAGCGCAACCAAAGGTAAGTTCTTTTAAAAAAATGTTCCATCCCGAGGCAAAGTGGCTTGGTTTGATTTTGATTTCAATACCGAACTGTGAATAAACTTTTGGTTGGTCACTCGTTCGATTGAAACTTTATTTGGACCGTTGGTAAGTTTGAGGAAGCTCTAATCTAAAATTTTTCCAGTTTGTATGAATTACGAAGTAATTATAATGTTAAAAAGGAAAGGCAAGCCATTGAAAAGGATAATCATTTTTCTAGCTTTAATTGGACTTATTCAAAATAAGATAAATTTTTCATCTTTAATTCTATCTTATACTAAATCTATCTATTTTCTTCTTGACAAGTCTAAATCTAATCTAAAAAACTACAACTAATCTCAAAAGTTTCTTACAGGTGGTTAGAGGTTTATGAGTGTTGCAGTGAGTTCGATAAATTTCTGCAAAAAGAAGCAAACACTTCTTTTGCCACAATTTTAAATTTTATTAGATACGTTGACGCATTTTGTCTTACTTGGACATTATCAGCGATAAGACTCTTTACAGTGAGTGTCAAAATTATTCGTTCGATAGATTTCCCTGAAGTTAAAGTTCACTCACATTTTCATAAGTTCGATGTACAAAATTATTTCATATTCATTTTATTCTTGTATTATTTACCTACATTTTATCAAGATTGAATCATATTTTTAACTTTCCTCTTAAAAGATTTAAATAAAAAAAACTCGAAACACACCCTAATACAGACCTTGTTACTAGTTCGACAGTAGTTTTCTTAGAAATTTAACCGGTTAAATTATTTTATTTACTCCTTACAATTTAATTTAATATTAGTGCTTACAGAGCACTAGTTTGTGAGATCTATTTGACCTTTAAAGAATTAATTATTAATATTAAATTCTTCACAAACTAGGGATTTTCTTTAAAACAAATAAAGAATGGGCTGGCTTCTGTTTATGAGGGATCTTCGTTATAATATACAAAAGTGAAGCGCTTCAGTTTGTGATAAGAGACTCCTGAAGACGACTTTCGCTCAAGTGAAGGCCTACTTGAAGGAAGGACGATCGGAAAAGAAAACGTTAAATTTGTAGGACAAGTTGTTCTAATTGATCGAAAGCTGAAAACTAAAGAAATTACGGCATGAACTGGATTATCAAGAACATTGCATCTCAGAATTCTAGATATCTTTTTCTTCATGGGTCATTGCACGAAGAATCGGACGACAAATAAGGGAGCTAGTGAACTTTCATCTCTGATTTGGCTGCAATTTGACGCATTTGTTCCTACTAACGTGGCAATAGAATATGTGTAATCAATTTACCCAACCCTGCATACTTTTTGAAAAACGGACTTTTAAAGTTTTAAAAAATCTAAAAATTTTTCCTTACATCCAAAATTTAAAAAAATCATAACTTCTGTTCCACAAACCGTAGCTAAATCAAATAAGTTTTATATAATTGAAAAAAAAGATTCGAAATATTATAAAAAATACTAAGCTTTTATTCTGCGATAAAGTGCATTTAAGAATATCAATATTATCCTTTATCCTTGAATATCCTGGAAATCTTTTAATTCTTTTTCGCGTTTCTATATTTTATTGGTCGTATTACAAACGCTGAAAGTTTGAATTTAGGATTGCGTAGGGACTTCCTAGTAAACAATTTTGTTGTGAAAAAGGCGGGAGTGGTCTGGTTTTAAAAGTTAAATATTCTAAATTCATATTCTTTATATTTTTATTTAGACAGTTGTGCAGTTCTAATGAGGTTGTTATATAACAACTATTATGAGATCTTGCAATAAGTCGCTTTAAAGTTCCACGCGAACCATCTTAAACACTTTTACCGTGGGATATGGCAAAAAAGTTCCATCCTGCACTGCATTTCAATTCTTTATCATGCAGTCAAATTGTAAAAATTTTTACGATTTTTATATTATGCACCCGATCCGTTGGAAAAATAATTGCTTTGTTGGTCCCATAGACATCATAATATAAATGTGTAGTCTAGTATCAAAATTTAAAGTTGTCTATCTAGGTAAGGTTTCAGGTTTTTTGACTTTTATGAATTTTTATAAATTTCCAAATAAATTAAACTTGTAAAATTCAGTTTTAATTTGAAACTCTTAGTCGTCTGGTACACTTACATTATATTATATTAGAAAAATAATAAATAAGTTCCTTTAAGGCGTAAAAATGTATTTTAATTTTAAAAACCTGGAACCTAACCTAAATGGACTTTTTTAAGTTTTGTTTCTAGACTACTACTGAACAAACGCACACTTGATATTGATACCAAAAGGGCATCTCTCCTTCAAACTCAAAATATGTTACTGAACTAAAATCTTTCTAATTAAACATAATGCGAAAAGTAGATATATTGTTTTATATATCCATTACTGGTATGATGTAAATTTTATTTGACATTTTCCAGAAAAGGCCAACTCCTTAACCACAGAGAAAAAATTTTAATTTTTCAAAATAAAAGTATTTTCTGAATGAATTTACTCATTTATACTGTGTGCCGCAATTTTTAAAATATATTTCTATTAATAATTGACCTTCTTGTTAATTAAGTTTTCAATCACTGCCCAAAAATTGTTTCAAATTTGAAATTTGACGCTCCGTCCACTCAAAAACGCCAGTGGTTGGTCCACTATGAATACGTGTCGTATCAAAAGTTGTATTCGTTCCTGCAATATTACTTTTAACCTTGTTCGGTCTCTCTAAATCCACTGATTATAAATCACGTCCTCTCTATACTGGAATGCACGTAATTTGAGCAGCTTTCCATTTAACACATTAAGTGCGACAATTAGCATAAAAGCTTTCGTGAGAGAATTATATGTTGAAATCCATTTGTTCTGAGAGAGCTTTTAAATGTCAGTCCCTGGGGACTGACGCCGCGCTCAACGTGTTAAGGTAGGGTGGATTGCAGATTTCAAGAGCAATACAAGTATATAACTTATTAGTTGTTTTAGTATATACCTAATTAAAAGTTTACATTCTGTAATCCTCATAATACGTCTAAAGTATTTCTTTCGAAACGAAGTTATGAACTTTTCATTCCGGTACCAATAAGATAAGCAGACTGGTGGGTGCGATTTCAAGCTACGTAAAATTATTCACGTAATCAAATCGGTCTCGTCTTGTTTGTGAGACATGTTTACAGTAATCGTCCTGCAGAATGGAGAATATCCAGTCAAAATTGTGGCCTCATTATCACTGTGATTCAGAGCTTTCAATTTTAGCTTAATATCATTGCAAAAATTCGGTGGCTGCAGATTCCTCAGTGGCATCACTGAAGCACTCACTCTCATGATAAGTTTATGGACTGGGAGATCTGATTGCTTGAAAATGCCATTTAGTGGAATTAATAGTGGACAGCATCATCTGTGCACACCACTAACAAGAAACATCACTTAGGTGTCCCCCTCCTATTCTTTTCATTTCGACATATGTTTTAGTACTCGCAAAACTAAACGACACACATTTTTTTATAGCTGTGGTAAAACGGTTTAATGGGGTGAAAACCACCCTCAACGATTTAAGATATTTTCGAGTACTTTGTTCACTTAACACACTGTAACATTTTTATTGCACGCCCTGTGGAACAGAATTAGACGTCATCTGATAGGGAACCTTGTGGCCATTTCCAAAAAATCCTCAACCACCTTTAATTTGATATGAAACATCTATCTACGTGCCTTAGGTCGTTTTCGATATAAATGTGATTGTTTAGGCCATATTTCCAACACTTTTTATGAAATTTGTTTAAAAGTCTTTCATTATTTTTCTGTGTTTTATTTTTGTCGGAAATTTAATAGGTAAATAAAAGATAATAAATCACCTTACTACAGATGAGTACTTGTAAAAATTGGATAATAATGAAATTCAATTTATCGCAAGTACTACATTTTATATTTTACATGCAGCACACAATTAAGAGCTATTCATTGGACAGAGAATTGTTCCGAACATGTGTTGAATTTATTTCGAACAGGAACTGGATAAAATTATTTAATTCAAAATTTAATAAAGTAGTGACATTAAAAGTTAATTTATCGAAATATGAATTTATGAAATTTACAACTGCAGTTTTATCAGACAGTATTCAGAAATGATAAAGATGTCCAACTCAAATTGCCCGCAAATGATTCTCGATTTTGCTTCGTGAAAGAAACCGTTTCGAAAATAATTAAACAAACAAAAACACGGTGTAGTGCGTAAAAACGCTTACTGACTTAAGTTATTTGTTCAAGTTTTAGAGCAAGCTGTGTTAACATTCTTTTTGATGTTCAAGTTTTCGCGCATTCACTGCACTTCTTTTCATCCCCTTATGTGTCTAAATTGCAACTCTATGTGGGTGCCTGCGTTTCCTAAGAAATATATCCTTCAAAATTCATGTTTCTTATATTGACTGTCTGAACCGAACGATTTAATCTCTAAAAATATTTTGACTCCTCGAATTTTTATAATGTAAATGCTTACATTACAAAAGGATCCTATTCTCCAAATTTCACTTTTCTAGGACCGGTGGCTGAAGATGGGTATTGACATGTCAGTGAGTGAACTTTGCCTTTTATATGTATTGTAATATAGATTGCAAATAAATCCACAATTCGACGATACTATTATTATCAGCAACAGCAACAGAAAATGAAAGTAGACAACGATTGACAAATCGTCCAGTCGAGTGGTGCTTGCATGTTCAGGCGAGCTTTTATTACCCCTCCCTAATTCATTTAGCCTACACACTTTACCCGTCAGCATGACCAACTGTTCGCTTTGTTTGTAATGCACTCGCGCTGCCAACCATGAAATTCGAATTTCAACCTTATATCTCTTTAATAATTACCGTTTTCGTTGATTTCTCCAGAATTCATGTAGCCGTCGAGATAAAACGCATTGCAAATTGGTATGCTACATGAACCCTTTAACCCTACAACAGTTGCATCTTTATGAGTTCAGCCGTTTTTGAGTTTATTCCTGAAAAACAGAGAGACAGACAAAAATTCTAAAAACAGCTGTTTATGTTTGGGTATTCTCTATAATAGTGAATAGGCCTAGATATGGCTTTTATTGAAAAACACTTCAATTTTGTTCATTTGTATAGATGTATAATTTTTATGTAAAATTCAAACTGAAAACTTTTAAAATTTTCGGTAGAATAGGCCCACGGTTACATGACTGCAAGGTTTATAGCGGGCGGTGGAGTCTATGCTGGAAACTTCTTAATCATTAGATCTTCAGAAATCTGTTTCTCGGTTTCTACCCAACGATAAATAGAGTGTAGGTTATTTTCCGAGACCTTGAATTTAACACAGTCAAGTTTCGTTAAAAACGGACCAGGTGTTTTCGCGACAACCTAATACAAACCAACAGACAGACAGACGGATAGACGGACAGATAAAACTTCTGCAAGTTGTATATTTCGTCTTAAAATCGCATATTCTATCGCTCTTTCCAATATTGTGTTATATACATGGATGTACAGACAGACACTATATGCTTATTATATTAGTGTAAATGTAGATAATATTCTCGTTCTCTGTTAACCCTGTCATATTATTGCTCTCAATCATTAATTCATTAATAACACGTTCTGATGAATTGTGAAAACGTACACTGAGTGAGTTCCTGAAGCTTCCACTAAGAAACAATTCCTTGGACGTAGGGATGTAAATTTCGAAAAGCCAATTTTAACATCAGGATTCATCTTATTGAACTTATAGTACACCTCCTTTAAGTTGCTCAGAATTAATCTCTTTTGGATATGCTCCTTCTGATTCTCAATCTAAGTAAAGAATACAAGAATCATCAAATAAATTTTTTAAATAAACATTGTCAAAAATACATAGTCTTTCTTCTCTGGCATTAGTCTGTTTATTTCATGGCTGCAGTAGAAATCTTTGATTAGTTTTTTTTTAAGATCAGGATTAGGAATTGAAATATCGGTTCAACAAAATAAACTGTTCCATTTTGGAGGCAAACATTTGGAGGGAATATTTTATACTCTGAAGAAAAATAATACTTCAAAACGGAATGTTTTCACTCCAATTTTTTATATCGTTCCGGATTTTTACCATGAACGGAAATTTACTTTTCTGGATTTTTGCACAATTGTTTCTTATGAAAATAAGTTTTTTTACTACAATAAAAGCTTCAATTTTAAATTGAAATAAATACTTAAATACAATTCGCATTAAAAATAGAGTCACTTCTGTATTTCTTCCTATTTTCTGATATGCATTTCCAAGTGGAGTGTTAGCGCTATTGTCCAATCGCGATTGTCCATAAGGTATTGAGGAACTACATTCTCTCTCTTTTACAATAAA
>QYTT01082083.1:0-14081 GCA_006980735.1 Dasypogon diadema
TAGTACAATCTGAACCGAAATTTAAGTATGATGCCGTTGAGATGACTTGATAAAATTTGCACCATGTAAAGTTGGTGAACTAAGAAAAGTTTTTGAACTAGTTTCTAAAAAAACATTATGCAACTTTTTTCTTAAAATTGCCATAGAACATTCAAGTTAGTTTTTGTTTTGGTAAAAGAAAAAATTCAACATTATTTTTGAGACAATGGTGAAGTGTATTGAAATAAATGTTTTTAAATACAACAGGTGCACTGTTAAGCTATTTCGATCGCTATGACCAAAAAGCCCTTACAACACGGAATTAGTGAAAAATCTCGAAAATTTGTAAT
The DNA here is from genome assembly GCA_006980735.1 of Dasypogon diadema. Taxonomy (NCBI): domain Eukaryota; kingdom Metazoa; phylum Arthropoda; class Insecta; order Diptera; family Asilidae; genus Dasypogon; species Dasypogon diadema. The sequence goes on from QYTT01082083.1 coordinate 330, forward strand.
AACTCGAAAACTAAGAAAAATCGTAGGACATACATGGGGGTGATTTGGGTTCCCCGAGGGACGCTCTACTTCCAGGCTTCCGATTATCACTATTTTTTGGGACACCCTGTATAGGTAGATTGACACATTAGTTATATGTGGTGTAAGTCTGAACAGACTGAATAAAAGGGGCCCAAGAATGGATCCCTTTCGGACGGCACAGTTCAACAAGCTTTCTTTTTAAAGCATTGCCTAAGCTGAGGAGGTAACCCCATGATGAACAGAGTATAGCTCAGGCGGAGAGACATTTAAGGAAGAGGAGGTTGGGAAATTTTAACCAGACAAATGAGCTCTGTAAAAATAGCACCCTCAAATTAGAATTAAAAAAAGATTAGGATCTATTTGCTTAGGTTTTGCCCAGTTTTGCCCAACCAATAAATAATTTTGCCCATCCTTGTATGATGAGCTACAGGGTGGGTTATCAAAATAACTCAACAGCAACCCCAACTACGTATTCGAACGAATAAAATACGCCAAAATAAGAGATTTTTTTATTTTTTTTTAATCGTGTAAACCTCAGTCTTTCGTACCATGTACAATCTTTTGGCATTATATTGACATTAGTTGAAATGAGAGAATTTTATTTCATTGTTCTGAACTTTATGCATTTGTCCTCTCAATTATGGATCACAATTCGGTTGACCATTTTTATAGTTGAAGTCGAGACATTAAATCTTATTCCTAATTTGCAGATCAAAACTGAGTGACTCACTCAGATAAAAACCTTGTTGAAATTCGAAAAAAGATAATAAAATAATATTTACAAAGAGCTTCAGAAATATCTAAAGTGGTTTTTAAAAGTGCTGTCTTATAGCTGTGCCAAGCATAAAAGCAGATTGCCAAACCGACAATAAGTCACATTCAACCACATGCACCATTATTGATTAGGATACGATTGTTTGTAATAACTTTGCCAAGAAATTAACTCGCTTATAAGACCAAGGTCAACCGGTTCAGAAGCAAATACTTCGGTGCGTAATAACGGATCCACGATTCATCAATTATCACGAATCGATGCAAAGCCGATTGTTAGACGTTATACTCATCGCGCAGACAGTTTTTTCATACCCAGATGTTCATGTAAAATATGACGCACGCATTCTGTTGATATCTTTTTGATGTTTGCTATCTCAGTTATTTTAACTTTTCGATCATCCAAAGCAGTACGATGCGTTTTTTAATGTTTTCTTCAGTAACTGCCTCAATTGGACGACCTGAAATTTTTTGGAATGAATTTTCTCAAACAGCAAAAGTATCGTCACTCTGATGACTGTCTTTGTCTTTGTCTTTTAAAGAGACTAGTGCACAGCAAAAGTCCCGTTACACAGAAACAGTTAGAGACGCCACCTTGGCCCGCCTTAGAATTAACTATTTTGCAGGCCAAATTGAGAGAACTTATTCCGGCGAGACACACAAAAAAGCCGAAATAAGAACACCGTATGATTAGAATCGTAATTAATAAATTTTAATTATGTAATTGCAATTCGCGCACGAACTGTACAAATTAAAAACGTGGAGTCGCAGATAGGATATACGTCCTGCCTGGTCGAATCAAGCCACACGACTCCACTCTGATGACTGTAACTCTTAAAATAATCGACGAAATGTCATAAAATTTTGACTGAAGACTAGATAAAGTTGGTACTACCGCATAAGTATAAAAATTTTGAGATAGTCACGCCATCTCTATATGAAGCCGTGGACTTTTCACCCCATGCAGTTTTAAGTATAGGTTGAAACTTGCTTACTTTTCAATCTAACAATTTTAAATAGATTCTGTATTATCAGAAGCAGACCTGTGTATTTAAGTAGGAGAAGGTCACTGCGAACATTTATTACAGTAAATCTTGCTTTCAAACGAATATTTTTTATTTGTTCCATTACACTTTACAATTAAGAATCCTATTCCCACGCATTTTCCAAGTAATTTACGTCCTACTTCTATCATTTCAAGACTTTAGCGTAGATATTACTATTTTAAATTTTAAAGAAAAAAACCCCCTTATATACCCAGCCCGAAAATCGTACTCTCACTAAGTAAGTGGTAGTGAAATTAGTGAGCAATTAATGATAGTACTATATTATTTAATATACTGACTTTCGCTTTGCCTTCAAATGGGAACGAGATACCATAGGTTGCCGTTCAGTCGCATGAGTTCAAATGAAAATCAACAGCTATTTCCATATGCACGCAAAACCAAAGACGTGGTTTCAATCCCCCACAAAAGTTAGAGGTAAATAAAAAAATATGAAATGTCAAATAAACCACGGACAGAAGTATTCCAACTACAGAACATCATATCAGTTGTTCGCCTGTCTCATTTCGTGCGCACTAATGAAGGATAGTGTTACTCACAAACGTGAATCTCGCCATAAAATTACGACCTTGAGTAGGACCTTCCTCGGTTTACTATACTGAGAAGAATTTCACTATTACATTTACTTCGAGTTTACTACCCCGTAAATAACGACCTTGCGATAAAAAAATCCATAGAATTCCTATAGGGGGATTCCGGCTGTCACGGTTGCCATGATTAACACAAAAGGCATAGAAATGAGGACATTTCCCTCTAAAGGGCACGCATAAAAATTTCGCGCAATTCAGAGGAGTGTACGACGTGCTGCGGTGCGAGTAAATCGCGGCCAGAAGACAGTGGGACAGTAATTGCAGGTTGCTTGTAGCCACGGTGTTCAGTTATTATGTTCTTTCGGAAAAATTCGCGACTTTTTTCACTTGGTTATTCCAGGGAAAATTTCCGGATTCCTGTCCTTTTTATATAAATAACCAGTTTTCTCCCGACGATTAGCAACAAGCGAAATTAATGAGCGAAAATCACGCATATGAACGTAGTTTCCTCACGCTGCCTTTACTTTCCGTTTTTTTATTTCCCAAAGGGCGGGATGATAACAGGGGGAATGACATTTCAAGTGGGTTAGATGAAAGAAGTGTGAGATAGTTGTAAACACGTGAAATATTAAAAATAGCCATTGGAAATGATAAGCTTTAGTCGTCAAAAGCTCTTCGGCTCCGCCAGAATTGGAGAGGAAATGATAGTCTCGGGTAGGGAAATTTGTGCAAGACTTCCAGGGTTCATGTCGCAATTGAAAAGTTCCTTCCAGCAATTGGGCTTGCTTGTAAGCTTTAATAGTTGCAAACTTGCAAAGCTTTTCATCAACAGATATATGAGTCGTTTATTTTGAAAGTGGTATAAGTCCACTTCTACAACCAGCGCAAAAATTCATTTTATACATGGCTTATTTTACAGTTCCATTTCGATTGAGAAATGTGACTTATACTACTTTCAAAATAAACGGCTCATATATCAGACTCACGTAAATGTCTTGAATTGGAGGTTTGAGACTTATTGGGGACGAACTATTCTCCCAAAATATGACTTCTGCACCACAAAATTCTATGTTTAAAAATCAAATTTCGTAGATTAAATTTTTAGCTCCACGCACATTAAATCATTCCGGAAGTATCTTATTATTTTAGCACCACTGAAATCATTTTTAACCCTCAGCCTGAAATTTCTAGTCCAATTTAAAAATTCAGTTTTACTAAATGAGCGCGAACGTCTTTAGAATGAATTTTAACTCTCGTGCTCTGAAAGGCAGTGTTTTATGTTTTAATATAAACCTCAGAAGTTGCCACCGATTTCTTTTATCCTTTTTTGCTTTACGTGAAGAGGTAAGAATTTATTAGTGCCATTAAGACTGCCACCGGACAGTTGCGCATAGCGCCTTTAACTCTCAGGCCATGGCTACATTGGAGCCGAACAGGACCAGACCGGGCCGCACCAGGCTGGCCCGGGCAGGACAAACGCATATAATATCATTAATGTGGCTATATTTCGGTCAGACCGGATCGAAAGAGACGGGACCTGGTGGAAGCAAAAGTCACATTTCTATCGGGCGAATTTAAGCACAGCCTAAGTCGCCACAAATTTTCTTAAGCTCAAGCGCGTCCAGAATATCGTCTTTAGCTTAAGTTGTGTACCAAAATGCCATTTGCGTATCCACAAAGTCGCTGTAGCTTCATTTAATAGCTCTTTAAGGTGAGGGTTCTAGTTATATCTTGGATCATGGTAAGACCAACATTTTTAATTTCTTCTGAAAATCCTATAATTGTTCCCCCCAAAGTGGGAATTTTCAAGTTGAATTTTCGTGAAGGAAACTGTTATTGTCTTTTCCGGGTTTACCAGCAGGCTTACCCGTAGACGCAAAAAGCAGTTTTTACATGTTATCGTTCTTTCCCTTTACAAGAATAACCAGGTCATCTGCGTAACCTTAGATATCAAATCCATCTTCTAACAACTCCTGAAGCAGCTCATTCGCAACCAATGATCACAACAGAGGAAACCTTTGGTGGTCGTTATGGTGGCTGTTTAAACTACCAGGTTAGCTCCTATCCTTCGGCTGGACAGCATGTTTCTCACTCATAATATCATTGGGAGGCCTATGCCGCTCTTAATGGTTGCGCCTTTTCCATTGCACAGAATGGGGTATTGCCAAAAGCGCTCTCAATGTTTTAAGAAGGCGATTTCTTTTTCCAAAATTGCTCTTTCTAATTTAAGCACTAAGTGGTATAGAGCTGTTATAGTGGACTTTCTTGCCCGATAGGCATTGTGTTATGGCTGTAGAGGCGTCTCATCAAGTACCTCCTTTCTAATATGATGGTCTATTACCTATACTCGATAGTTTTCGGTTTGAAGGAAGGTAGGCTTATTGTGCGATATGGCCTTTGGTATAAATATGATTCTCACACAGCATAACCAGATCTAAACGCTTTGTAAATATTAATGGTAACTCTGATCCTCACCGATAGTATCCCCACAGTAATTTTATAGGTGAAGGAAGCAGAAAAAATTTCGTTTTTCGCAATTATCTCGGAAACTATTAACTTTTCGAAAAAAATGTTTTTGTTAAAAGTATAGCTCGTAAAATGGCCTTTGATTTTTTTATCTAGAATTAACCATTTTAAAGATATAGGCTTACTTGTTCATTGCGTTTATTTCTCAAATCTGAGCGAAAGCTTTCAGAAGCCTATGCAGAAGCAAAGGAATAAAAAAAATGAAATAAAAATTTAATACTTAAATTGAACCTTATTTTCATCCTGACATTTTCATTTTATTGAATCAATGAAAGAATATCACAGCAGGGAATAATTCATGAATTTCCAATGACATCCCTGCGTTAAAATTCATTGATGTTTATAATGTATAGTAGTGTACATATCGACTTATGATGAATATCCTCTTTTGGTCAAAAGAAATTTTTTTTTTTATAGAAACGAAGACAAATAAAAGTTGCATAAGCATAAATTCATGTTTTCACCATAAGCCATTAGTATAAGGATTGTCCACGAAAAAAGTGGTCGCTTAAGAAACAAAAGATCTCAAGAAATTCCAGAGATATTTGGAGATATTTATTTTTATTAACACAATTATAATCACAACAAAATATTAAAAGTAAAAATCTAGTCAAATATTATTATTTCTGAAAAAGTCTCTTACCCTACACTTAACCTTAGCCATTAAGTTTCGCACAATTTTTTCGTCAATTTTTATGTATTTTTTCGACATTTTTTTAAAATATTTTTCATTGATTGACTTATTTCTTTTCTTTTTCAAAAGCCGTTTCCAAATAGCCCAATAACGCTCAGTGGGTCTGAGTTCCGGACAATTTGGAGGGTTAAATTCTTTCGGCACTAAATTCACACCGTTTTCCTCAAACCACTTTATTGCATCTTTGCCATAATGAGCTCTGGCTAAATCTGGCCAAAAAAGCGTAGTTTTATTGAGATGTGATTTTAGAAATGGTAACAAACATTTCTCTAAACAATTTTGAATATATATTCGTTGGTTGATTGTCCCCGTCGTCACAAAGATCTCACTTTTACGGCCGCAGGGACCTTTTTTCTCCGCAACATAAAAACCTTGACCTTTAATATGTTCGAAGTCAGCCTTTACATATGTTTCATCGTCCATTATGACACATTCCACTTTTGTTAACATGTTATCATAAAGTTTTCGAGCGCGTGATCTGGCAACTCTTTCCTGTTTTTCCGACCGATCCACACAGGGACCAAATGCCCGAATTCTTGGCATAAAATATTTTAGTTAGTTTTTGATAAGAAAATTAATAAAAAACACAGATACGTATATTTTTTTTGTAATTCAACGGATTTATTAACTTTTAACGTAACAATATATATATATATAATAAATATATATGATATAGACGCTTTGTACGTTTTTCGATGAATTTTCTCATTGACGATATCTGATCTATCAATTGAACATGACCAGAATGTCTCATTTTATTAAATAAGATTCGCCTGGTTAAGAAAATATCAGTTGAACCCTAAAAGTTTAATTAATAACAAGTCAAATTCAAATTTTCTAATACTTTTATCTATTAAAATCTGCTATCACACAAAAAACCATAATAGAAAAAGGGGCAAATATGGGCAAAATTTTTTTATATTTCTGCAAGTGCACTCAGTATACTACCAAATGTGCAAAAATCACAGACATGATATTCCCTGATACCAAGTAAAACTTTACGAAAAGAAATATTTAGGCAAGAAATGATATTTTCAATACCCCCATTTTAAATATTAATTTTAAAAAATATCTAATGTAATACAAAAAAATATTATTTAAGAAAATGTTTGACTAATCTTTGGGTGATAACTCCATATTAAAATAATAATATTATCTGGCACCACTAAACAGTATTTTTAATTAAAATGTAACGCTTTTTTGTAAAATCTTGTCGGCTGCGATGCACTCGCTAAGGCATACAAGTTTCGACTAGTGCCGTAGCGAGAGGATGTCTTGCATTGTGATGCATGCGTGTGTGTTGTGGGCCAGGGCTATTCTTCTAACATTTGCATGTGGTAGTGTTGCCATACTGGTAAATTTTTTTTTTTAATTTTTGCCAAGAATTCGGGCATTTGGCCGCTGTGTTCGATCTGGAACTTCCTGCACTTTGTATGATTTTAACTGTTTTTCCTTTTTAACTTTTTGTACAAAAGACTTTGAGCAACCCACTTTATCTGCCACATCCCTCACAGACATATTTGGACTCCGTTTAAAAGCACTCACTATTCTTTTCACTAGCTGGTTATCAACAAAACACTTTTTACGACCAGATCCTGGTTTTCGACAAGTTGTTAATCTTTCACTAAAATTTCTAAGCACTTTTGACACAGTAGATTTAGCTACTTTTAGTTCTTTTGCAATGGCCGCTTGCGACAAATGAGGATTTTCACCCTTTCTGTGCACAATTAAATTCCGAATATTTTCTTTACTGTCTGACATTTTCGCTTAAAACGTTACAATGAACTGAGGCATTATCAACAACGAAACTACAGAAAGTGCAAGTTACGAAGTAGAAAACCCGTTAGATTTTGCACATATGGAATAGTCAAAAAGAAAGAGGAAAATCGACCACTTTTTTTCGTGGACAATCCTTATTCATTACTTCATTAACGAAGTAATGAACACATTTCCTATTGGAATTTTTGGATGGTTTGACTAGTATTTGAGAAATTTCCACAGTAGACGGATATGTTATTGATATCTCGTTTTATTATTTAAAAATTTTTGTGATCTAGAGAAATAATACTAAAATGGAAAGACTGTGTTTTATTCGTTCTCAGTTTTTAACGAATGGTGAAACTGCTGCAGTTGAGCGTGCGATACAAACGTATTTTGCAGAGCAGAAAAAAACGATGGAAATATAAAATATTTTAGTGATGCTACTTGAAGTGGGGTGGAAGTGGGGTGTGATTTCGCAATCAGCAAAAGCAGCAGAGGAACATATGTTATCCCAGCACTGACCCAACTAACGTAATAGTTGAACCGAGTGCAACTATCTTGTCAACTGTTGACTCCTATCGTCCTATCACACTCCTCTTCTCATATCTGTCTGTTTTGAGTCCGTGAATTTTACCCGGTGCGACGAATCGAATTTCTTAACTTTAAAACGGCAGACCATAAGGACTTGTCGAATAGAACTGGCGCCATCGACCTTGAGACCTTGCCCTGTAACGATGACATTGATGCAAATTTCAACACATTCTAAATCAAGGTTGTAATCGATACAATTCCGCGTCGAGTAGGTGGAAGAAAATTTATTAAAATGTTTAAGAAAAATAGATCTAGATGATCACCCTGCACTTTTTGCCGATACGCACACTACAAGAAAATTGTCCAAATTCTAAATGATCGCTGTTACAGCTCAAGCCTGATGATAGTAGTCACAAATGCACTCAATGCACAAATGTGCACTCATTTATTATGCATGTATTTTCTGCATTCTAGCGGTCAACAGGCTTCTGCTGATCGCTTATCAAATGTAACTGCTCTCTTGCAATAAACCACTCGGACCAGACGCACGTATCGTGTTTTTTTAGCTAGCCATTACGTTGAACCTTACAAGGTCTTTGAGGTGTTTTCGGCCTGTGTTCCCTTTGAGCGTCAAAGAGTATCTTCCACGTCACCTCCATGGTTTAATAGAAAGCTGAGAATGTTCAAGAATAGGAAGAATAGGTTATGGAAGGGCTTTCTCAGAACTGGGGACCCGTCAGATCACCAAAAGTTTGTTGCGTGTCATAATGAGTTCAAAGCTAACACATCCGCTCTTGTACTCTACGAAGAGTACAATGTCAATATTCGTGATAAACCTTATGGTGATCTACGCACCTTCTACAAATATGTTATACATTAAGAGAAAACTTAACAATTATCCTACTACTATGTCTTTGGATGGGCATTCTAGCAGTGACACATATGACAGCTGCAATATATTTGCCACATTCTTCGAGAGAGCGTTTCATTCTTCCGACTTTGAACCGAATATTAACAATTTTACGCACATTGACAACCATCCTTGTGTAGCGGATATATCTCCCTTCATTTCTGATAAGATCATTCTTGTTCATATTAACGAACTTGTCTGTGATTCACTGCTGATCCTGACAGGGTGCCTCTGGCGGTGGTTAAAACGACTTCGACTCCGACTCCGCGGCTCTGGTTGTTGCTCTGCGCACCCTTTTCCGAAGTCACTTGATAGCTGGTGCTTTCCAAAACTATGGAAAAACTCCTTCATTATGCCTATTCATAAAAAAGGCAGCACGAACGAGATTTCTAATTACAGACCAATAGCTAAATTGTCTTATATTCCCAAAGTATTGAAATCTATAGTTCATTCCCAGTTATCGCCACGATGCAAAAGTGTTCTCTCGACTGCTTAGCATGGTTTCATATCGGGCAGGTCTACTACCACAAACTTGCTTGAATTTGCCTCTAATACAATTACAGGCTCTGATAATAAACTACAAACCGAGTGTATATATACAGAATTCAATAAAACATTTGATAAATTGTCGCATTAAGTCATTATGCTCAAGTTACGTAAACTAGGGTTCCCAACTTTGCTCTTGAAGTGGATTCACTCATACCTGCCTGAATGAACCTATCAAGTGCTTCTTCGTGGTTCTCGATCGAGGGTCATAGAAGCCACTTCTGAGGTGTCACAGGATAGTCACCTTGGCCCACCAATTTTTGTCCTCTCTGTAGATGATGTCGTGCATCTTTTGAGGTGGTCCAGGGTGCTTATTTATGCGGACGACATGACAATTTGCACCCATATCAATGACATTAGTGACTGTGCTTCTCTACAGGAAGACTTAAAGATTTTTTAATCTTGGTGTGGGCATAATGGTTTGGAGCTTAACATAGATAAGTGTGAGGTCATGTCGTTCTTAAGGAGACGTGACGCCATCAATTATGACTATACATTCGCTACAGATAATATTCCCCGGGTGCAGTCGGTTAATGACCTTGGCGCAAAGCTTGATTTTGTTTCCCATATTAATTTTGTTGCTTCTAGAGGTAATTCCATGCTGGGTTTCATTAAGCGCTGGCCTATACGAAGTTCTCCGATCGTGGGGTTTCCTTAACTTTATATAACTCGTTCGTCTGACCGCTTCTGGTATGACCTTCTTAGAAAAGTGACGTAGGATTGGTGATATAGTTTTTATTCACCAGCTCTTAAATTCCAATATTAAGACTCCGGAGCTCCATACCAGGGTGTCCTTCAGGTCTAACTTGAGGGGTGTCCCCTTTTTGTATATCAACTTCTCTAGAATTAACTATGATAACTTTGATTTGGATGTAGCCAAGACTGTACTAAAAAAACGTCTTTTCCATGTCATATAGCTCTTGATAGAGCGTTAATGTTGCTAACTTTTTCTGTTTACATTGTCCTATCAATTGGTCTGACCTTATCAACTTCTGTATGTCTTGCATGCTTGTCGGGGAGCCCAATCTTAATACATTTCTTTGAAGTGTATGCACTCTTAATGCGGAGATGGGTAAATTTTTCTTGGCTCCACGCTGAGAAGTGAGCTATTGTTATTATTAAATAATTACTTAGAGGAGAAATAACTGTTACCGGTAATGGGGCGCACTAAACTAATTTTTTCGCTGTATTGAAGGGTTAAAAGTCAATTCGAATCTCCCATTATTCTTTTCACAAAAGTAGTTGTTGCTTATTAAGGTCTATGGACTGCATGCTGAAAAACCTTTGCTTCACCTCCCAACCCGCCTATCACTTCTATCAAGTTTCTTATCCTGAAGATTTATTTGAAAATACGGCACTGTCGTGTCCTTTCTAAGTTTTAGCTGGACTTATTAATCATCGAAATTGTTGAGGGCGGTGGTTGATTTAGATTCTTATAATAAAATTGAGAAATTCCATTAAATTAAGTGTCGCGTGTGTCACGCTGTGGCGCCAGTTCAGAAGCCTAAAAATAAATTTACTGGTAAAAAAATTGCATTAATTTCATGAAATCGTTATTTAAAATGCTTCTGAGCTTATTTAATGGCCAAAGAATCGTGCTTGATGATGTATTTAACTTTAATAGCTTACATAAATTTATAAAAAATCCAATTAAAGTTGTAAAAAGTTTGTTTCCAGGAAATCGACTTTATTCTCAAGAAGAATGAGGACTTCTCCAGAGCTTTCTGCAACTGCACAGTAAGGAAAGAAAACATTTAATTAATTCATGGCTGAAATTCTCGTTCACGGAAAAGAGTAAAATTAATTATAGTATTTAATTGCCTTTACAGCACATTCCCCTTTGAAGAAAAATTTTAAAAAACGATGTCATTTATTATACAGCTACAAAACCGCCTCAGGAGTAGAAACAAGTGCCTGTAGCATAAAAATCCTTTGAGGGTACTTGAGAAATTGTCCTCTTTGTCCTAAGTTGCAATTTTTCTTACTCTTTATATTATATTAAGTAAATCTTCCATTTTTTTCTTGAACTTGTCCGGAGTTCTTCTCTTAATGTGAGAAGGTTACACTCTGTTCTTTTTTACATTCCCACGTTATACTGATACTAAAGGACTACTGGAGTCCTCCTTGTCCCGAAAGCATTTTACATCTTGAAAAAATAAATGGGTATTCATGGAGGATTCAAAGAAGCTCAGAATTATTCTCCAACAAGATGAAAAGGTTCAAGTACTTTTGTATTTTTTTAGACAACGCATTAAGTGTGAAAATTTCATATTATAATGAGATATAACCAAGAAATAACATAAACGAGACGTTCAGATGAGATCCTGCCGAGTCCAAGAAAGTAAAAAATAGGAGCAAGAAAGTGATTCCAAAGTTCCATTTCTTTAAGGTATTGCCTAAGCTCAGGTGACAACCGTATGATGCGCACAGCAACGCTTAGGCGGAAGAAAATTAGAGAAAGAGAGATTTGGAAATTTTAACCTGATAAATGCCAAGTGATCCGCAATTTGCAAGATTTGAACCTATGCCAACAGGGGAGAAAATTTGTAGACGTGCGTCTCAGACCGCTCGGCCACCGGTGGCGTACAAATCTAAAGCACTTGGTAAATCTAAAAGAATTTCTTATGTTACTTATATTTCTCATCTTATCTTATTCTATGTTTCCATCAAAATGTTTTGTTCAGACTTCGAAAAATGTTGCTGAAACATTCTTAAGTTACTCCCGCCGCCAATGACCTCTCCATTTGCTCATGGGAAAGATCAGCCGCACAGCATCCATCTGTGCTCTTCCAAAGACCAGAATCTAGAGCTAGAGTCCGTTAACAGCATCGTCGTTATCATCAGGGAGATGTAATTTTTATCATCAGAGGGTCTCACGCAAGCAGTACGTACGGACAACGAGTTTCGGGCCTCATTTAGCACACAACAATTGTTTTGTTAAAGTTTTATTAAACTGAAGTTAAACTAAAGGCAGTGTTTTCCTAGTAAAAGTACCATACCAGCACCTTCCCCAGGTAATACCCCAAACAGTTTAATCTATAAGATTTGCACATTAGAAGCGCCAACTCCAAATCAATTCTTCGAGTGAAGTAAAATATCTTGAGGAGTCTACAGTTAGTTTTGAAAATTATAATACATACAAAAGGGCGTGTGTCTGAGCGAATGAAATTTTTAGATATTAGAGCAATTAAAATTCCATATATAACATTATTTTACCTGGACGATCTTTGACACTGCCTCAAAGTAAGAAAGATGAGGTCTAAGTCTTGTAGTGTTAACAGTCGTACAGGAAGGTAGTCTTCTACATAGGTAATCTATTGCGATAAGATTCCAGTGGGAAATTTTAAAAGACCTTCCCTGAGAAGTTATTTAGAAGGCCTTGTACCCTTGATAGCGGCGTGTGTCATTTTAAAATAAGTTAAAATGACCCTTGCAAATTTCATCCAAATGATATTCAATGAAGTTATGAAAACTTCATTGAAGAAAAGGTACGTTCGAAATCCTATAATTTCTTTTGCATTTGCAAAAGAAGAGAGTGGCAACACTGAAACTGATATCCGGATCATCTGTTAAATGTCAAAATCATTATCTTAATGATATTACCATATAAAGCAGCGCTTTAAATATATTAACTTTCCTATTTTAATAAGTAACATTTTACGTTGCCACTTAAATAAAAATAAATGTCCCTAAAATGCCAAATTAAATTGCCAAATATTTGCCGTGTATCCATTTTCATACAACTATGATCATTCATGATGTGCAGTGTATCAAGGGTCGTATATTTAAGAAGATCATCCTAAACCCTTTCGTGGGCAGTTATTTGGAGGATGTGTATTGTTGGCTCTTTCTCGATGCCATATGCCAGTGATCAGTGAATATGCATCGCCAGTCTACGACATAAATTTATCGCTTTTTTTATTTTTCGGGGATTTTTCGTTTTCATTGATAGAATGGGATGCAGTATATGGTCGGCTTGGAAACGGATTATTTCGAAAACTAAAAGAGATAGATGGATATATATACACCTTATATCGAATTAAAGGCAAACTTCTTGGATTTCAAATAATCTACAAAACGTGCATGTTAATTATAACTTTTTTTGAAAAATTTGAAATACGAACAAAGTCAGAGTTTCACCAGTTGAGACGTGAAGTAACGAAGAATATCGCCCATAAATCTTTATATGCTCACTTATATCTTTTTTATTGTTACATTCCACCTAATTCACTTCATCTATTTGATGAAAATGGTCGAAATCTTTTTGATATTTTACTACTGCATTTGAATCATATTTACGGCATGATGAACTCTGAAGACGAAATTATTCTTCTAGGCGACTTCAATTTACCCAACGTTCAATTGGTATATAATGACAATGACGACGACTACCTCCCC
>QYTT01082083.1:14101-28513 GCA_006980735.1 Dasypogon diadema
AATTTTAAAAAACGATGTCATTTATTATACAGCTACAAAACCGCCTCAGGAGTAGAAACAAGTGCCTGTAGCATAAAAATCCTTTGAGGGTACTTGAGAAATTGTCCTCTTTGTCCTAAGTTGCAATTTTTCTTACTCTTTATATTATATTAAGTAAATCTTCCATTTTTTTCTTGAACTTGTCCGGAGTTCTTCTCTTAATGTGAGAAGGTTACACTCTGTTCTTTTTTACATTCCCACGTTATACTGATAATTGTAAGCTACTAAAGTCCTCCTTGTCCCGAAAGCATTTTACATCTTGAAAAAATAAATGGGTATTCATGGAGGATTCAAAGAAGCTCAGAATTATTCTCCAACAAGATGAAAAGGTTCAAGTACTTTTGTACTTTTTTAGACAACGCATTAAGTGTGAAAATTTCATATTATAACGAGATGTAACCAAGAAATAACATAAACGAGACGTTCAGATCAGATCCTGCCGAGTCCAAGAAAGTAAAAAATAGGAGCAAGAAAGTAAAAATTAGGAGCAAGAAAGTGATTCCAAAGTTCGGAGACAACCGTATGATACGCACAGTTTCTATCAAAATGTTGAGTCTATAAGATTTGCACATTAGAAGCGCCAACCCCAAATCAGTTCTTCGAGTTAAGTAAAATATCTTGAGGAGTCTACAGTTAGTTTTGAAAATTATAATACATACAAAAGGGCGTGTGTCTGAGCGAATGAAATTTTTAGATATTAGAGCAATTAAAATTCCATATATAATATTATTTTACCTGGACGATCTTTGACACTGCCTCAAAGTAAGAAAGATGAGGTTTAAGTCTTGTAGTGTTAACAGTCGTACAGGAAGGTCTTCTTCTACATAGGTAATCTATTGCGATAAGATTCCAGTGGGAAATTTTAAAAGACCTTCCCTGAGAAATTATTTAGAAGGCCTTGTACCCTTGATAGCGGCGTGTGTCATTTTAAAATAAGTTAAAATGACCCTTGCAAATTTCATCCAAATGATATTCAATGAAATTATGAAAACTTCATTGAAGAAGAGGTACGTTCGAAATCCTAGAATTTCTTTTGCATTTGCAGAGAGTGGCAACACTGAAACTGATATCCGGATCTATCTGTGAAATGTCAAAATCATTATCTTAATGATATTACCATAAAAAGCAGCGCTTTAGAGAATGTGTTTTCTTACGGAAATATATTAACTTTCCTATTTTAATAAGAAACATTTTACGTTGCCACTTAAATAAAAATAAATGTCCCTAAAATGCCAAATTAAATTGCCAAATATTTGCCGTGTTTCCCCCATTAAATTATTGACTATTGGAGGAAATTTCCATTCAACTATGATCATTCATGATGTGCAGTATTTCAAGGATCGCATATTTAAGAAGATCATCCTAAACCCTTCCGTGGGCAGTTATTTGGAGGATGTATATTGTTGGCTCTTTCTCGATGCCATATGCAACAGCAACAAAGTAAAATGCGTCTCTGACGCCAGTGATCAGTGAATATGCATCGCCAGTCTACGACATTTTATCGCTATTTTATTGTTCGGGGATTTTTGGTTTTCATTGATAGAATGGGATGCAGTATATGGTCGGCTTGGAAACGGGTTATTTCGAAAACTAAAAGAGATAGATGGATATATATACACCTTATATCGAATTAAAGGCAAACTTCTTGGATTTCAAATAATCTACAAAACGTGCATGTTAATTATAACTTTTTTTGAAAAATTGCGTATTTATGTAAAAAAAAATGGTAAAAAATGCCAAAATTTTGATTTTGACAATTCGTAGAAGAGTGAGTAATCACTCGTTTAAAAGCTAGTAGTATTCTCTAGGATATGGCATTAGACTTATACCAAACACAAATCACGTTTAGTATAAGCTATACGACCTTCATTCCAAAAGGCAACCAAAAAGCTTTCAAATGCCGTTTTCTCTGAAGATTTCCCCCGTAACATTTATACAATTTTCGGTTTCTATATTTGAACATCGTCAGTGGGGTGGGCAGGAATTTTACAATGCTTCAGTACTTCTTGAATGTCATGTTAATAAAATTTGAAATACGAACAAAGTCAGAGTTTCACCAGTTGAGACGTGAAGTAACGAAGAATATCGCCCATAAATCTTTATATGCTCACTTATATCTTTTTTATTGTTACATTCCACCTAATTCACTTCATCTATTTGATGAAAATGGTCGAAATCTTTTTGATATTTTACTACTGCATTTGAATCATATTTACGGCATGATGAACTCTGAAGACGAAATTATTCTTCTAGGCGACTTCAATTTACCCAACGTTCAATTGGTATATAATGACAATGACGACGACTACCTCCCCAATAGTAACCTCTCACCTAAAGAATATCAGTTTCTGGATGCTATTGCTTCTCTGGGTTTGCAGCAAGTGAGTGATGTTAGGAACGATTTGGGGAGACAGTTGGATCTTATTTTTTCATCTGACTACGTAACATAGTGGTTGAACCCAGATCAACTGTTCTATTAACTGCCGATTTTTATCACCCGCCTATTTTAGCAACAGTTTGCCATGCGCCCGGAAATTATGGCCAGAGTAATGAGGCGTGTTACTTTTTTAACTTCAAAAAAGCGAACCTTGTAGATTTGTCGAATAGAATTGCAGCTGTTGACTTCAGAGCTTTGCTCTGCAATGAAGACATCGATACGGATGATAATATATTTTACCTCAAGATCTTCGATGTGTTTACCTCCTGCGTTCTATTCTAGTGGCTGACAGTTCATTCATCCACGCCTCCATGGTTTAATAGAGAGTTGAGAGCTTTGAAAAATAAGAAGAGCAAACTTTGGAAGGCGTTTCTCAGAACCGGTGACTCTTCTGACCACAAGAAATTTATACAGGGCTTTAATGCGTTCAAAACGCACTTGTATGCTCTATACGTGAAATATATTGCCAATATACGTGACAATCTGTATGGTGATCCTCGTTCCTTCTATAAGTTTGTTAACACTATGAGGAAAGCTGATAATTATCCTTCGTCCATGTCCCTTGATGGACGTTCCATCAATATGTTTGGCACATTTTTCGAGAGTGCGGTTCTGTCTCCTGATTTTGAGCCGGATGTCGACAATTTTGCACATATTGATAGCCATCCACATGCGACTAACATATCTCTAGCTGTCTTTGAGGAGCTCTTTGCCGCTCACATAAATGATCTGTCCTTTGACTTTATTCGGGCCCTGATGTTGTGTTTCCAGCGGTGGTTAAGTCTTGTTTTAGTGCCTTAACTGTCCCTCTCCGGATTCTTTTTCAGAAATCCCTTAGTAGTGAGTGTTTCCCTAGATTATGGAAGAACTCGTTCATTATACCCACTCACAAAAAGGGTAAGAGGAGCGAGATTTCTAATTACAGCCCGATAGCGAAATTATCCTGCATAGCATACCCAAATTGTTCGCATCCATAATTCTCTCACAATTGTCTTCTCAATGCAAGGATATAATAATAATAATATAATAATAATATAATAATAAAAATATATATATACCGTGAGCGCCTTAATCTTATTGGTATGGTTAAGCTTGAGAAACGTCGTAATGTTGCTGATATAGTTTTTGTTCACCAGCTCTTGAACGCAGGTATCGATTCTGCGGAGCTCCGAGGCAGGCCATCCTTTAGAGTTAATGATCGTTGCTTGATGGGTGTCCCTCTTTTACAGGTTAACTTTTCCAGAACCAATCACGGTAAGCATGAGCCCATTAATCGCATGTGCATGGCGGTCAACTGCGTTGGAGAGCACTTCGACCTGAGTGCTTCTAAGGATGTGCTTAAGAGTCGTTTTCACATGGCTCTGTAACTTTGTGTTTGTATGTTATGCATCGGCAATTTTGGGCTGTTTTGTGTTCATGGTTCTGTTGAGACTTGTTTATCACTATTTTCATTAATTATCTTGCCTTTTCTTCTGTCCTGTATTCATTGTTTAACCTACTAACAGTTACTTGTATTGCATGCTTGTCGGGGAGCCCAATCTTAACACGTTTCTCGAAATGTGTGAACGCTTATTGCGAAGATGGATGAATAGTTCTTGACTCCATGCTGAGAAGTGCGCTTTCTGGGTTAGAAGGGAAACTCTATATTATCATTTAAAAAAAGTTAACAACAATCACGTTAATATTAAATTTTTACACTTACTGAACGTAAACATTTATAACATCACATGTATTACACTGACAGTAATCAAGTTGCTTGCTTTAATCGGAACACTCGTTAGTTATTTCAATGAACCAGAACTATGAAAGGCCATCAGCTCTCGTTCTTTTATGTTTTCAAAATGTCTGTTCATTTTTCATCTTTACTACACAATCACTTACTTTACCCAGCCAGTAGTATCGAATCTGTTCTTTCTCCTCATAGTGCCAACACGTTGATTGCAAATTCACAATATTAGCCTGCATTCATAAGCACACAACTATTACATAATAAAATCGTTATATCCACTAACATAACCTCGGACGCCAACGTTTCCCACATCAATTTAATGGAAATTCCGCTCTCATTATGTTCTTATCAAGCAATCACTTTCTGAATTACATTAACCCACTTTGGAGTGACTTATCAAGAAAGGATACAGCCACACTATAGCGCTTATTATGTGGCTCGATTCCCAGAAGAATGAATGTGGCAAGCGTATACGTTGTGGAGAATTTGTCTGTCTTCTCTCAATTAGGTGTCAACCTTCGGTTTGCCACAGTAAAAATTTGCAATTTCGGAAAGTTGTATGGGGTAAAAAAAATACATCCTTTACTTATTGAGAAAATTAAAAATCAAAGATATTTCAAGACCCTTTTATGAAATAAAAATAACAGTCCCATGTTCACCCTACAAATAATCATAAAAGGGTTGGAACAACATACACATTTTCATTTTGGCATTGGTATGAAAATGAATTCTAGTCACGAGACCTTTCCAATTATAGCTACACCCCGAGATTTTGCCTGTTCAACGTTACGTTTAAAGGCCTTTGGCCACAAATTTAAGCTCCACACACTACATTCGTCCTATCCCTCCTGTCCTATACCTTACCCACAAAATGGTGGGATGAAAATATGGTGTAGGAAATTACTTTCTGAAACCCATTTGTTGCAAGCACTACCTAGAGCTGACCTACTGACGACAAACCACTACCACTGGGTGCATTTTGTGGCGTTTGTGACACAAAATACTTTCCCTCCCACTGCATTTTCCAGAGAAAACTTTAATTTTTTAGGTATTTCAAGGAAAGAAGTGTAGATGACTTTCTTTCTCGAAAAGTGCTTCAAATTAATGTTTCTCTTCAGGTTGTTGCAGAATTGTTCATTTTAAATTAATGCAGGAAGGAGACAATAATGCGAAATTACTTAATCCGTAAATTCTGCTAAGGAGCAAAACACTGGACTGGACTCGACGTCCTTTTTAAATTTATTTCAACAGTTCTAATTACATACGTTTTCTTTTTTAATTCAGAGGAAAGGCTCACTCGTATCTTATTGCGGTGCAAGCCAAAAGGGTAATATAAAAGGACTTAAATTCAAGTTTAGGAAATGGAAGGATTATGAAAATTTAAATAATTCTTATTTACAGTATATTAATTTGAATTGCTTTTCCCTTGATACCATGCCTAGGACAACGTACCGCATTCTTGGTAAAATTCTGCTACAATTTCAAATTAATGTTGCATGTCAAGCTAACCCATTAAATGCTGTAATGTACGGAACAGGAAATCGTCCACTATAATTACTACAACCACACCAGTATAACCTTTAATTCGAAATCTGATATTTCTGCAGTATTGCAAAGCGACCTTAAGCCTACTAATACTAATCAATATATAGTAAGGCGGCATAAATAAAAGATGACTTGTTCAGTAATAACTATTATTTCTGGTCGGAGTAACAACTAGGTATGAAAAGCGAATGAAATCGATAATGGCGTTTTATGCGAAAGTTACTGGGCTCAAAGTGAAAAGATATCTCCGAAGCAAAGTGTGGGTCTAGAGGTTTATAGATTTTCTACATCAACCTTTAAGATAAATTTACTAAAGGTGAAACTGTTTCCCATTTTCACCTACTAATCATTTGTTAATAAGCTGCCCTATCAGTTTTAGTACTTGTAGAGAAACTGTTTCAGTGGCAATTCACAATGTGTCCATTTGTGAAAATATTTACGTGTAAACCATTAAAACACTTTAAAGTATATCAGCAACCTCAGAACTCAGAGTGGTTCAATTTTCAATTTTGTTGTAGCATGACTTTCTTCCGATTCTATTATGTTTTGGAGCTCAAGTGGATAATCAAAAAACCGTACGTAAGATATGCCAAAAGAAATAGAGTCTCTAACCACATCAAAGTTGCCACTAATAATAGAGGACTAGCGAATCGGGCAGACCAACCATTTCTCTGAGTATTTATTAACTACACCAATTTGCCGAAGGCTTATTAAGGCTGTGATACTTCTCTATAATGACAAAAAATAGCCAGACATGTAAATATCGGTGTACACAGGTACATTTTGTTCAGGGATGCCCTAACTTTGTAGAATAAATAAAAATTGAAAATGATTTGCTTTCGCCTTATCCTCTCATTTCCATTCAAACCCTTATCACAGAACAGACACCAAATCAGATGTCTGGTAGGGAATAACAAATTTTCTAACATTTCACCAGATTTCCAGACTACAAGGCGGTGGAGTGGGTGACAATGGACGCATGCTCCTTGTTGTTATTCTTTCACAACATTGTATAAAAATGTTATGGTAGAAAATAAGCAAAATCTGGGGACTTCCTTAAACGATTGTCATATAAACCGTGTAATTTCTTTTATTTATTAAATGATTCGTGTGCAATAAATGTTTTCTAGAAAGTCTGTCAACATAAAAACAATTAGGATATATAGGTACGTTTTTGTTTTCTTTGTTACAAAAGTGTTCATAAATTAAAGGAATTGCTTATAATGCCAAGAGATATCTACCATATAAATATATTCTATAGTCCCTAGTGAATGACATTTGAAATGCTAAGTAAAAAATGTAAAGGATAAAATATACTTGAGAATTTTTAAATAGAATGTCGTTGATAAAAACATGTGTACAAAGCATACAAATTATAAGTCCTATGTAGTTGATGGCAATGCATGGTATTTTCAATAAGCGGATTCATTGTCTTCTACATAAAATTACCCATCCAGTGATGGGCATTCACGTGTAGATTTTCATTGTTTACACTTCGCGGTAAACAATGCGTAGACAATGTAGATAATGCATAGTCTACATACACAATGTAGACTTTTGGTAGATAATGTAAAATATTATTATTCGTGTGCTTGTCATGTGTTGCAACTGATTTAGCAAAGCTAATTACATAAGAAGTTTTTCTGCATTAAATAATTGCATTGTATCGCGCTAGTTGTTTAACTTTTTCATACAAAATATCACACTTTAACTGGGCTTTATGCATTTGTTGTACATATTTCTTAACTAAAGAAATGGGACTAAATTGGAAAATGGTTAAGTGCATACTTAGAACAGTTTGCGATTTTATTTATGTTAAATTTTATGTATATAAGAAGAGCTATTATAAATAATTGTATTATGATCTTAAAAAACAAAAAACAAAAAGTGGAACAGCGAATCCCTAGCATTGTATATGAATATGAGCTCAGCATACAGATCCGACATTCTGGGGTTTCTCAGAATAGAACAGCAAAGCATAAGAAGAAAATATGTATCCCACTATATCTTATTTTTATTGAATGTCTCTATAAAAAGAGCATTAAAATCCCCAGCCCAGTGAATAAAACATGTTTTTGAATTGACTGTCGGAGGAGACAACAACATCTTGAGCACAATGAACATGCAACTGGAGAAAATAAAAGCGATGTGCATACTTTGGTACATGCTGTCTTTAGTTAGTATACAATACGGATCTTTTCTAAATAGTGTCCAACGTAGAAATATAACAGCTAGAGAGGATATGTTTGCTTGAGAAATGGCATAGATTTTCTACGTCACCTTTCACAAGTGTCAAACGTTAAACACATGTAATTTTCTCCTCTCTGTTAACAAAACATTTCGAAACTTTCATTGAGTATGAAAAAGATTAGGAGGATATATTGTTGTTCCCACAACTAAACATTTTCTTCTAACTCTGTTTTTATTATTTAAAAAAACTCACTTTTATTTTATTATGATATAAAGAAACTTTTTTATTAATTATTTTATAATTGTTTGTTTGTAATTATTTAAATTCATATACAAATATTTACTTCCGGGATAAAAATTTAAATAATTGACTTCACTAATTAAAACTAATTATACGTGCAAAACCCTTACCGGAAAGAATTACAGAAGGAATGAAAAAACAGAATTTATGTATCTGACATAATATTTTTACAAATTTCCTGTGTCTATATGAGTCTCATGAAAAGTTTTTCAAAGTGTCTGCCTCAAAATCAGATATGATGATTTTATTTTGTATGAGGAAAATCAAAGTGTCTAATAAATTCATTTTACCGGCAAATGAATTCAAACACTGCAGAATGCACTGCTAGGTAATATTATTCATTCACTCTGCAAATCTTCGCTTTTAAATTTAAATTTTCACAAAATTTATTTACCTTTACAATAAATTTTAAATCCCAGAAACGATAAATACCATAAATAATATTAACAAAAACAACGAACAAAATACAGGGTAGCATGCAACTGTTAGAAAACCCCCCCTGTCAGCAAGAGCGTCGAAATTAAAGAATAATAGTAACTCTTTTTTATTTTTATTAAATATCGGTTTTTCAAAGTTTTCCCTAATATCTATAAGAGCTGGTTTAAGCTGGTCAATTGAAACTGTTGTTTCCTTTCCATTTAAATCGATCACAACAGTTTTATTATTCCTATTTAACACTTTAAATGGACCTCCATATGCAAAATTTAAAGAAGGTTTCACTTTATCATTACGGATAAAAACATGAGAGCATTTCTCTAAATCTTCGGGGACGTAAAACCTAGAATTTATTTTCCTAGGACTGGTAGGAATATAATTTTTAATATGTGATCTTAGTAAATTTATAAATGAGGATGCAGAAATATGAAATCGTTTGTTAGTTACAAAAATTTCTCCGGGTAATCTTAAAGGTTGGCCGTAAACTAACTCGGCTGGAGAACATTGAAGATCTTTCTTAACTGTGGTACGTAAACCTAAAAGTATTGCGGGTAGATTCGAAACCCAATTTACTGCATCATTTGAGGCACGAATTGCTGCTTTTAAATGTCCGATGTAACCTTTCAACCATCCCATTAGCTTGAGGATGATAAGCTGTGGTATGGATTTTATAAATGCCTAAAACTTTAGGAAATTCTGTCAATAATTCCGATTCAAATTGAGAACCTTGATCTGAAACGGTTTCAGAAGGAATCCCAAAACGTGGTATATATTGTTCAAAAAGTGTAGTGATAATAGTTGCAGCAGAAGAATCTTTCAATGGATATACCTCAGGCCACCGAATAAACCTATCTATTACCGTAAGCAAGAATGTGTGGCCTTTAGAGGGAGGTAATAGACTTACTAAATCGATGTGAATAGTATTAAATCTTTTCTCAGGTAAGGGAAATTCCCCTAATTTTGATTTAGTGTGTCTAAAAATTTTTGATTTTTAGCACAATTGACAATTTTTAGTGAAAACCGCAATTTGTTTACGCATATGTGGCCAAAAATAAGGGTGAGCTTTAAGTTTCTGAGTTGCTTTGATCTGATGGTGTGATAATTCATAAAAAATTTTGAATATTTGAAATCGTAAATCATATAGGTCTATTATTCCCAAGAGAAACTTCACACTAAATTTCTAAATTAGTAGATAATATTAATTGTAACTTCTTGTAATTTAATTTTAGAATCTGTGTAAGGTTATTCGATAAAATAGAAAAACACTCCGTGAAATTTACATGAACTTTTTCTTTCACCGTTCAACTTAGAATGATCTCACATCCTCTTTCTTAACCTAGTCATTTTCCTTCCTTTTACATGAGGTATATTTGGGTATCCTAAAATAACATACATGCATATCCTTCGTAACTGAAGGATCTGTCTAGACGAATTGTAAACTACCGACTACTCTAGATGGTCATAAAACTAAAACTATTTTATAATAGGTACATTTTCCCTGAACTATGTCTATGCGGCTGTTGTCTAGCCAAACCTTTCTTGATCTAAAGTGGTCATCAGGAGATCTTGAAAATGTTTGAAGGCGCCACTTACATCTGTATTATTATTTTGAATTAAATTTTCCAGTTCTTTATCTTTAAGCTGTAACCTGACTATAAGGTGTAATTGGAATAGATTTTGTGCAACAAGCGCAGCCGTTCTTAGCCGTCAGAGCAGCCTTTACTTAAGGCGTATAGTATCAAAACTGTCTATGTCCACTTTTGACAAATATTGAGATTTTTATTGCAATCTGTTTTGTTGTTATCCCTTATTTTACTATATGAGTGAGCATCCCTAAAAATGGATAAAACCCTTTAAAAATATGAATTGAAAATCGGAATTATTATCAAAATCCGCCATATTCACACTGGCTTCAATGTTAAAAAAAATTAAATCCATGAATATCTCAAATTGACTTTGAGTGGACCTGGCCGGTTTTGATATTATACGTCTCACTTAATCCTGATGAATGTGGCGCTTAAGAGCAGCGGCTATTATTTTTATTTATTCCAACGAAGATGGCGCTAAAGAGATGCTGATGTCAACAATATAGGCGGAGAGATTGCAGCCGAATTAGAAGTGAAGGACAGAATTGCTCTACGTGAATCGATTATTGCCTCTGCTTTATTCTCAATGCTAACAATATTTATATACAAAAATTGAGCTTACGCTAACCTACTTCACCTACTTACTTAATTGATGTGATGCATGCGATTACTACTGCGTCATGAATCTTATTTATTAATTGCACTTTGTTCACATATGATGACACACATTTGTGATTGCTCCAGAAGTGCAATTAATGAGTGATTATGCTTCCTAGTGGTGATTCATGAAAGTAGAGCACTTCAATGTTTGCATTACAGCTATTTACAAATGTGGTGCTTAATATGGTGCATAGCTATATCTTTTAGAAGAAAAAGCCTCTCTCTGATAGAAAAGCTAGTATTTTATTGTCTCTGATACCCTGATGTATCGGAAATCACACAATTATTACTAAGTTTCATCACCTTAACTACATGAAAAAATGATAAATAATTGGTGGCTACTTGTTACTAGTGTCTGTGCCAGGCAAATCAATCGGTGCACTGACAACGATTAAGTTGACTTGCTGTGGATGAAACACTTCATGTGGACATTTTTCAAGAGTTCTTAAAATTTAATTTAAAATATTTATGTCCACTAAGTGTTTCTATCCCTTTTGGTAGATTGTAAAAACCTACTCCATTATAAATTAAATTCAACAAGATGAAATTTTTGTGATTGAAAATAAAACATAACCTACATGTGCATAACTTCAAACTCAGCAGTAATCGAAAAGCCATCCATTATGGTTTCTGAAAGGCAATCTGACAATAACGCGCTTGAAATTTGTATCCTATATTACTGTTTTTTCTAAATCTCAGTTCTCCTCCACATTTTCTGATTTTCACTAATTCAATTGTAATTACCGCTAAATTTCCTTTTTGATCCTTGACGTTCTCCTTGCACTATATTTGTTTTTGCAAGGATTTTCTTCAATAAACTTTCTGATTAAATACCAATTCACAAGTTGCTTTTCATATTTATACCCTATATGATAGACAGGGTATATTAGTTTTGATCCAACGTTTGTAACACATAGAACCAATAATACTAGAGAAGAATGAATTATATACATATGATCAAAATGTGAAACCAAATCGATTTAAGCATTTCCGTCTGTTCATCCGTCAGTCCATCCGTCTGTATACACGATAACTCGAGAACGAATTGAGCTAAATGGCTGAAATTTGGTGTATATTACTTTTAAAATATTTGAAAGAACGGATCAAGAAAATAGATCAATATATGCAGAAATGAGGTGTGTTCCAGGTTTGTCGGAGAATGTAAAAATGTATATAAAAGATACAATGACAATATGCGGATGGCCTATAATACAAAAGATACGGTTGAGAGATGCTACACACGGGTAAAGGAAAGGGTTCCCAAAGAATGCATGTAGGATCTAGTATATAAAATTCCGTGTAAAGGCAACGAAAATGACAAATGCAATAAATAATATGTTGGTACAACCAAACAAATATTAAGGAATAGGATCGTCAATCATAGATCGGATATAAGAAATAACAAGGAAAGAAGCTATAATTGGTTTAGACCAATTATGTTATACTTTAGACGTAGGAAAGAAAAGGAAATTATGTGTTTGAAGTTAATTGTTCGCGGCTACTTATTCTTACATATTCCCAGCTGACCTTTAAATCCATAGGCAGTCCTCCTATCCACAACTAATCGACACACCCTTTAGCTTTAATATTGGGCTCGCTATTTTGAATTTGACTCCAGGTTCGAAATCAGCGACCTCCAAAAACCCATATGGACTTATCTTCATGATGATCGAGAAACTCTTGAAAAAGATTTTTGAGATTTACGACCGCCATATTTGATCCGCCGTCTTGAATTCTTAAGCGTTAATGTTAAGTTCACCGGCCCCAAAAACCTATATATCCGTCATGTTGCCAACATTATATTGACGTTTAGAAAATCTTGTCCACCATATTGGATCCGACATTTTGAATTTAAGAAATCCGACTCGGGATTCGCAATCAGCGACCTCAAAAACCTATATATGCATATTTTTATGACGATCGCAAAAAAGTTTGGAAAAAATTTACATTTACGGCTTTAAAAAATAAAACTTTCATGTGGCAACCCTCTGAAATAGTTACCCGATTTGGTTCATTTTCTGCTAAGATATTTAGGTTTTACTAAAATATATGTGGGATTGGGGTTATTACAAATGAAAAATGTCTTATATTTCAGTTAAAATGTATTGAAAGTAATTAAAAGTTCACTAGGGTCTAACGGTAAGTACACTATTGTCCACTCTCTTTCTTTACGTTACACTTTTTTCTTTTAGATTTTCGGGTAACAATAGGATGTTTATACAGGTAAGTACAACTGAAAAAACTACAACTCGGTAAAACTACTTATCACTGCACTTTTCCACTTAGCACAACAGCTTAGCCAAACGACGACTGACTAACTGATATCAACTGCAACTGGTATCTAACTTGTAAGTACTGATAAGCACAGCTGCAATCCGAAACAACAACAATAGGCCTAGCGGCACTCGGTAAGCAAATTTGTTTTCGTTGGTAATTTTTTGTCTATATTTCTGTTTTTAGGAATTTGGTTCCCACATTCGGCCATCTTTATCTTCATCCGTCTATTTCGTCGTCAAGGCTGCTCCAAGGCTTCATGAAATCGGCAGCAGAGCTTGAATAATTCGGACCTTCATGATTCCCAACCTTCTTCACATCGTACCTATCATTTGTTCTCACAGCAATAATCTCACATGGCCCCAGGAAATTAGGGAATAACTTAGCACCAGGTGCAAACTGAATGCGCTTAATCGCCACTAAATCACCGACTTTATATTTCCGAGCTGGTTTTCTTTTACTTCTTGAATATCGTCTGTTTTCCTCTTGCACCTTCTCAATCTGTTTCTTGGCTTCTTCTCTCAAAACATCTCGTCCATTCTCGAACACAGACACTATTTCTTCTTCGACGGCCTTCGCAAGCTCCTGTTGCTCTAGATACGACATTTTAACTCCAAACATCAGCTGAAACGGAGTCCTTCCAGTAGATCTGCTACAGGTAGAGTTAAGGATTCGCTGCAAATGAGGCACGTATTTGTACCACTTTGTAGGATCGGCAATTGAAATCCTTGATAGCACATTTATGACAATCTGATTAAGCCTCTCAACTTGGCCGTTTCCCCGTGGTACGCCTGTCGTAATAAAAACTTGGCTGATTTTCCTTTCTTCACAATAAAACTTAAAAGCTGTTGAGGTAAACGCTGTTCCTCTATCCGTAATAATCCTGTGAGGATTACAGCTCAAGTTTGCGGATGACTTCGTCTGAAGTAGTCGACTTAACGGGGTATATCCACGAAAACTTCGTGAAAGCATCAACCACAACGAAAAGATATCGATAGTTTTTAGCGGTAGAAGCCAGTGGTCCCAAGTGGTCAGCGTGGTAAGTATGAAGTGGTTGATCTATTTTCTCTATGGGATTTAGAATGCCTTCTGGTTTTCCCATCTTCCGCGATGCTAGTATGCAAGCGACACAATTTTCAATGACAGACTGTATCTTTTCAGCCAATTTCGGTATATAGTACTCCTGGCGCACCAATGACTCGACTTTTCTCAAATT
>QYTT01082085.1:0-13667 GCA_006980735.1 Dasypogon diadema
CTATTGCAGACTCCTAATGAGCGGGAAAGTACATCAGAGCTATCCTGTCGAACATATAATACTACAAATTCCCACTTAGTTGCTTTCCTGCCTTGGTGATCGGTGCCAATATATCCCCAATCAGGACAGCATTAAGTCATTAGATCTGAAGGAAATGATTCCCGTTTGGTAACAAAGACGTAATGAAATCTCCCTAGACCAGCGTATAATGAAACCAAGCACGCAATTACCCTTACAAACCATGTGGTTAATATGGGAAATGAAATCAAGCTTTGAGTCAAGCCTCACTCCAAGGTCGACAAATAGGTTTCTGTGTACCAAAGCTAAGACGTTATCGAGATAACTCACGAACAGATAGACGGACAGGCAGACAGACACTAGGACAGAAAGACAAACATCTATTAAACGATTTCTCGTCTTCTCCCATTAATGGCAATACAGTTTATTTCTGTGTATCATGAATATTTTTATGCGTTACAAACGTTTGCCCAAAGCTATAATACCCTACATCTAGGGTATAAAAATTATGGCTTACTTGCACGTCTGTCATATCCCTAAAATTTGCCTCCATCTAACCTATACCGTGTGTATCATAGGGTTGTCTCGTATATTACACGTAGTTTGTAATTTTACTCTCGTTAACACATTTAGTATAGTGGAAAGTGGGAATTAAATTTTTCTTAAAATTTTATCTTCATATTTATTCATTCCGTAGCTTCTGCTCTACTGTGATAAACTGTTTTAATTTAAACCCTGATAGTTTTTGTAATATGAATATTTGAAAGAGTTTTTCCAAAAGCATAGTAAAATATCGATTCGGAACTGATACCAGCAAGAGTCAAACATAACCCGATGGAGATGACGGAACATCGACAAAAACTGACCCAACACCATTCAATTTCCGCATCATCAGACGTTGATACGAACTTATAGACAAAAACTTCAAACTCATCTAAATCCAGTGGACCGTAAATAGAGCAGACATTTTTCATTAAAAGACTCCAGAGTAGTTTTCGGGATTTTGCCAAAGACATAACGACATACTTTACTTCGCCTCTTCCTATATTGGAAAAAAGGTTAAAAACGTTTAAAAGCAAAACTCCAGTTGAATTAAGGAAAAATCCAGAGTAGTCCATAGATTTATGGTTCGTTTTAGGGAGATTTAGTAAACAAAATGTAAAAAATGAACAGTTCAGAAAAGAGATGCTAAGTTTTCTAAATTTATTTTATTTTCCAAGCTCATCGCTCATCGCTCAGAAGCTGTGTCATCCACAAATAACATTCGTTTCGAAGACTAACTAACTACATTTTCTCGAGGGATTGGCTAAGCTTAGGACCCAATCCTTATCCCATGATGCATACAGTAAACATTTAAAATTTATTTTAGAGGCAAAAAATTCTTTTAATTGTGTAGATGTTGTGTGAATACAATTTTCTCTAAAGGTATTACTTTTGAACTGATACGCTTCAAGGGCCAGGTGAAAATATTTGATAAGCTCCACATTTAGTACAAATGTCCTCGTTTGGTGTGATGAACTATTACTACCCGTCGGTATTATGTTCGATACAGAGAAGTATTTTGTTGATGCAATATTTTCGTGACTACTTTTGCATGTGCGTAAGTTGTTCTGAATGTTTTGTAACACAGAAAAACTAGTGCGTACTTTGCAAAGATCTTTTTGTTGATTTTCGAAATGTTCTCCGTCATGACCTACATGCTTTTTCATTCCATTGAATCAGTCTTTAAAATAATAGGCCCATGTTTTCCGGACACCTCTAAAATGCGCTACTGGTATAACTGAAGAGCTGCTCAATACTACCTAACACCAAATCTTACATCTTTTCTTTAATTATCGAAAGAAGGAAGACATCACACGACTTATACTTGATTCATGCCAATACTTAAAACTACTTCCACTTGTTGCTAGTTACTCAAATAATTTTTCGAGGTTTTTATTATTTTTTCTACAGTGAAATCGCTGGAAGAAGACCTTCAGAAAATGCGTCCTTTGCAGAAATACAAACATGTTACTTTAGTGCCATAGAGGCTACGTCTGAGGTGCCACAAGGTAGTCATCTTGGTCCTCTTATTTTTGTGCTTTCCATTGACGACATTGTTCAGCTCTTGAAGCACTTCAAAGTTTTAATTTATGCTGACGATATGAAGGTATTCTCATTAATTAATGAAGTTAATGACTGCGCTTCTCTTCAGGAAGACTTAAACATTTTCTTCTCCTGTTGTGGTCATAACCACTTAGAGCTCAACATAAATAAGTATGAGGTCATGTCGTTCTCTCGGAAGCAAGCTGCTATTGGATATGATTATACATTTGCTTCAAAAAGTATCGCTTGCGTGCAATCCGTTATAGACCTTGGCGTTAAGCTGGATGCAAAGTTTAACTTTGTTTCCCATATCAATTACGTGGTATCTGGGGACTTATCCATGCTCGGTGTCATTAAGTGTTGGTCCAGAGAGTTCTCTAACCTCCAGGTTTCTTTGACTTTGTATAATTCGTTCGTCAGACCGATACTTAAATACGCGTACCAGGTGTGGAATTCTTTCTACGCTGTCCACATTGACCGCATTGCGTGTGTACAGCGCGAATTCATTAGGTTTGTGATTGGGGACCTCCCTTAGAATGATCCTTTGATCCTTCCGCCTTAATCCTATTGGTCTGATCTCCTTGGAAAAGCGACGCAGGGTTGCGGACATAGTCCTTATTCTTGGCTCTTCGCTGAGAAGTGCGCCTTCTGGATGAGAAGAGAAACTCAATTAATTATTATCTTTATAAATGTTATTCTAGGTCTCTTAGATACAATTTCGAAAACAACATAATCTCTAGCAGTCAATTGTTACCCAATATCCCAGAAGTACTGTCTTCTTAACGTCGGAGACCGATGAATTTTTAATGGCTTTTATTAACGAAACCTCAACCTCACATTCATCGCGATCCGAAGAGATCTATTATGAATCCTCATCTATCGAATTAGGTTTAAGGCCTTACAGATGCTTAAAAGATATCTCTAAGATATAATCAGGGTATTTGGCCTTTTCTCTGCTTTGAACATGAAGACTATTCAAACGTCTGTCTACCCTAAAGCGTAATTGGCTTTGAAAATTTTGATTAGATATGGAAGTAACTCGTCCAAGTCTTACTGCAGTAAGGCCGGGAAAATGTCAAATGCATATATAAACGAAGATTTGTAAAGTTTGAAGGTTCCAATGGCCCACATGGTCGGCATGGCCATTTATTATTTCATCTCTGTTTGAGATTGAAGATCCAGGCAAGTTCCTCCAGGAAGGGTTTAATTGTATCCTCGTAGGTTTCAGTTCGTTCCAAACTTTTTCTCGAGTAAGCAGATACCGTTCGAGTGATCCTCAGAGATGACTTTGTGAAGCATGTCACAGGGGATCCTCCAGGTTTTTCTTTCGGATCTTCTTAGTGCCCTTTTGTAATCGATAAGAGCTCTTCTGTGTTCTTTCCAGTCACCTGAGGTTTTGGTTCTGTTAAAAGAGTATTCTGAAACGCCATTCATTTTCTGCCAAGCTCCCCGTTCCACAAAAATAGTCCTTTGTTTCACCCAGAAACTTGTGTCGAAGGAGTTCATATTGGCACCCCAAAATTGGTTCAAGGCCAGGTCCAAATCCTCAGTAGTGCCGATTTCATCATTACCCATGTAGGTGTCCTCTGGCCTGAAGAGTTCTAAATAAAATTCCCAATCCATTAATCTGGTTTGCCTGTACATGCCACTTGCCTATCCGCAGAAGCCTCAATAAACAACCTGATCTACCTGTGGTCAGAGATTTATATCTTTTATTCTGGACAAATCTTCAGCTCTGCATATTAGCCCTTGGTTGGACCTCTTCCGGATTAGAGTCAATAAGGTTCACTTGATGTTCTCCCTGGCAGGAGCAGAAATTTTTGGAAGAGGCTTATAGTCTTTAAGGGGCTTACTGGTGGTGCCTATCTGATCATATTTGCTCA
Source organism: Dasypogon diadema (assembly GCA_006980735.1). Classification (NCBI taxonomy): domain Eukaryota; kingdom Metazoa; phylum Arthropoda; class Insecta; order Diptera; family Asilidae; genus Dasypogon; species Dasypogon diadema. Next base: position 3,987 of record QYTT01082085.1, read on the forward strand.
GCAACAGTGATGGTGATTTGAATAATTTTATACGAATTCTTCAGAATCCAATACAATCCGATTTGAAACCATTCCACCATTTTGAGCTTATATGGGTGCGATTTAAATTATTTATTACTGTACTCCAAAGCAGCATTATATAAACACTTTCAGGAAACCAGAATATATTTGTACACTTTGGAAACATTTTTCATTCTCTTTTCACTGCAAGGGTACGTACGTGACACATGGAAATAATCTGTTCTTCCTCTCACCCATTTATCATAATCCAATATCATGGGAGATTTATTTTATTGGTTTACTGTTGAAAGCGCTTAAACGATTCCGAATGGAACATGTTCGAAAAGTGTCATCTGATTTAAATAAAAGAAATCAAACAAAGGCATCTCAGTTCCCCACTTTGAAGTATCGTTTGACGAAAATCATATCTTCAATTGAATGTGACACGAATTTCCGCACACCTGCTTAACTTTCAATTCCATTTTCCAATTCAGTCGCTTTCAACGAGATATCAAAAATATACGGGCACATGAAATGGATTTCAACTTTCATCCTTTTCCTGTGCGGATAAAATTCAGCACATAAAATCTGAAAATATATTGCGAAAAGGAAAATATCAAAACTAAGTGGAATTCTTGACTTATGTTAACTGGGAAGTGATTTATGGATAACATATGATGACATCCTGAAATCGTATCTGCTATCTTCTGATTGAATGTATATTCTGTTGCCAGAAATTCAACGAAACAAGAAAATACATTTGATTAGATTACGCCAGGAGGCAAGCACTTTAAAATGTAAAGTACTCTTGTAAGTAGTTCATTTTCAGCGAGGTACTATTGTTGATTTGAAATGGAATTTTATCAGTATCAGGGATTTCTTAAAGAAGGTATAGGTGAATTTTGATCATTGAACATTTACTTGTCTTGCTGATGTGACTAATATTATTTTGTAAGTTCGAATAGCTCTGGCACACTGTCATTTTTTACACACCAATAGTTTAGAACATTCGTGGAAGTATTCTCGTTAACAGAATAAAATTTATTAATTGGAGTTATCAAGTTTATCTTCTTCATATTCACTTAGTGCTCGGGGCGCAGTTGGAGGACGTTGAGTCGCTCGCCACAACACCATTCAGCACATTTACAGTACAGAACCTCCGCGATTTCTTTTTGGACATGCAGCTCCCGGTGCAATCTGGTCTGGCTAGATAGCGTGCAGAGTAATCTCCAGTCATCCGACCAATTACAAAAACTCTGATGTAGCATTCAGTCTGCTGCATCACATATGACTGTCCACATATCAGCTCGTCACACATCAACCGGCAGATTCAGTGGGTTTATCTACTCTGGGATGGGGAGGATACTCTGCTCCACGGGTACCTTTTCTACCTAGTGCTGGGTAATCTAAAGGACTTCGTTGGATGTATGCGCGGCTGATTTACCCATCGTTCGGCATCAGCAGGACATCGTTTGTGCTGCAGCCAAAGACCTACAATTGTTTGAACTAAACGAGCCCTGAAATCTCCCTTCATTGTCACGTTGCAGACGCACTGCGGGAAGGGCCGATAAAGTTCGGGTGGTGCTGGGAACAGCTTGTAGGCATGTTGTAGGGTAGTCGCGCGGATTTCTATTCTAATATCACAAAATTTTTCCTCCAGTGCAGCATATTTTCACCTGTGGAAGTTCTTGAAATTCATAATTTTTGGACTATTGTTAGAGCTTCCAACTCCCTGAGGCATTTTTAACCTTTAGCAACAAATGATTTGCTTTTCAAAATTTTTTGTGAAAATTGTATTTTTTGTCCTCTTTTTTTGGATACACTGCAGCAATTTATTATTTATTAAAACATTTTTTAAGTCAACGAGCTTATGACATCATCAGGGTTAGATTCATCTTGGACTAACTACCGATTAACTGCACCATAAGGGGAATTTCACATGTGAAAGAAGGAAATTGGCTTCAATTAATTATATAATATCCTGGCTGTTTTGTATTAAACAACTTTCTGGAACGTAACAAAACACGTTAACTCTTTCAAACAGCTTTAGTTTAGATAAAGAATCTACTTCGAAAATGCCTTCGTATAACAACCATCTTAAGGAGCCCGCTTAAGATTCACTCATTCGCATTTCATTGTGTTCACTTGTGCTTAGTTCTAATTCAGATCCTGTGTGAAATTCTTTATTGGAATATGGAATCTAGATAAATAGTAGTACAAAAAACTTCAAGCGTAAAAGACAAATGTGAAATTTTCGAAAAGTTGAAGTGGTTTTTTAAACAGCGAAAATTAAACGTCTATCTATCTCCACAAAGATTTTACGCGTGAAAGCTAAGAACATTATCAACGAAAAAGTCAAAAGTCAAAGTAAATTTATTGATTTTTATATAAGAAGAAATAAATTCACATTTCTTCATTAATCACTTCCAATATTCCTCCAGTGTAATGGGACATCCAACAGTCAAATACTCCTGCGGGTAAAAAAAATTGTCCTGTAGAAAAAAAAAAAACAAATCTCCAATTTAGAATCCAGCAGGTCCCGCAAGAGTGAAATTTGCCCACACTTAAACCATTAAGGACATGAAGAATCCAAACGGGTAGTAAGAGGCTAGGACGCCTGCCCGAAAACACGTGCACACTAAAATGCGCTCCACTGAAAATTCGAGGAATCCAAAATGTCCCTAAGAAATAAGTTCGCCCATGTTAGAATAGGTTCAGTCCCTCAAGCCTGAGATGAGACTTGCCTGCACTCAAAGTGCCTTCGCACACTTTCTAGACATGACCAATGGACAAACCGGTGTTTTAGGCAAAAGGGTAGAGGGAACGAGTCGTGATTTTCATCACATTAGCCTCAAAGATGATTTCTATTTCACGAGCTGCATCACACTAACACACATGTAAATAAAGGATATTTCGGGTATTTCACAACTGACCATGTCTCCATAAACACAAAATTTTCTCGTTCAACATAAAATGCATCAAGAAAAGCGATGCTTAACATGTTGAGTGCGGCAATTAGCATAAAAACTTTCGTGAGAGAATTACATGTTGAAATCCATTGGTTTTGAGTGAGCTTTTAATTGTCAGTCCCTGGGGATTGACGCCGCGCTCAACGTGTTAAGTGTACTTTTTATTCTCAGGACACACCGGTTTGTCCATTAGTTATCTCTACAAAGTGTGCGAAGGTCCTAACAGTATATTAAGCAAAGAATAAATATTTCTTCTGTGCTATTAAGGACATGAAGAATTTAAACAGGTCTCAAAATACAGGACACCGGCACCAAACATCTGCAATATCCCACCTCCAAGTAATAATTCTCTCATAAAAGGCCAAACTTCAAATGGTAGAAACTGAACACTTCCAGTTTAACTACATAATTTTCTAAATAACACTTCAAGTGGCTTAATCAGGGGGAAGTATTCGCGAGCGAAGTAAACTCCACCATCTTAAAATCCAAGAGATCCGCAACAAGCAGAAAATGTTTGCACTCAATCACGGTCTACACTAAATCCTCTGCTCAACCAAAAGAATGGAAGCAATAAAACATTTACTGACAGCAAAGGCTGAATTACGAGATTTAGCATTGCATGCTAAAAACTTTCAAACGACGTAGAAAGTGGGGAGGATTTCAGAAAGAAGTTCTTAGATAGGAGGAAAACTCAGATATTCTAATAAAAAATTTTATAACACTGATGGAAGCAGTCTATATTGAAAACTTTTGCCTGAAAAAACGTTAGTGCATGAGAAGGAGGAAACGGCTCGCGGTATGAAACTTTCAGGAAAAGGATAGCATTCCTGGTATGCTCGAATTCCTCTGATAAGCAGAAATTAACTCCCCTCATTGTGAGAAAATCTAAAAGGCCACGGTCGTTTTGGTAGCGCAAAATTACCTGGTGATGCTGCGAAAAATGCATGGATGACAAGTCCAATATTTAAATCATGGTTTCATAAATCCTCCGTGCCACAGGTGCAGCATTAGTTTTGTGCCCGAGGTTTTCCGCAGAGAGTGCTTTTATTAATTGGCAACGCTCCCGACCATCCACCGAAACAAGAACTGATCAGCCAGCAGTGAAAAGCAATGTTTTGCTGCCAAATTGTATGGCTCTGATTCAACCCTTGGACTAGAACTGTATTCGCTTAATGAAGCTTTCCTAGAACAAAAATTTATTATTGAATATCATCTCAAAATCGGAACAGGATGTTAGTTCAATTTTAAAGTGGCTTAGTCTAAAAGATGCTGTATCCCTTTTAACACGTACATGGGAAACATTAATGCCAAACTTTTTGGAAAAGTACTGGAAGCCTCTTGTACCACTTCAGGATGACTCCGGATAGAACCGTAGAGAAATACGAGGGATTATTGGAAGAAAAAAAGATCCGATTGTTACTTACTGACTGACTAATTTATTGAATTAATTTAATGACTACACTGGGTTTTATTGATAAATGCTGATTACTTACTTTTACGCGGTCGAAGTGTAAGTAGTGACCATTGAAATGATGCTTTCTTCGCCATTGGGTGAAATTTGCTAACGAGTTGCAATATTGCGAAAGAGTATATCTTTTTGGATCAATTGAACTATTTAATATATTTCGGGTTATGATTGTAAGGGATGCAGGAATGAAACACAGACTGTGACACACTTTCTGTGCCACTGTCCGTCACTCTCGGCGAAAAGATTTAGACACCTGGGACACCATTTTCTTGACGAACTAAAAACCGGAAATCCCTGCAGCGAACTCAATATTTTAGATTGCTTATTTCCTATGTATGTATATTTTTCATAGAAAGCTTTGTGTAATTTGAAAAAGAGAGCGATTATGCTGCAATTTAATCGTGTTGTAGTTGACAGTTTTAAATCACATTGTGTCAAAAGCTAGGTCAGTGATGTAGCAAAGAAAATCCAATTTACCCTAGGGCGGAAGTGTTTTAAATCACAAGGAAAAATTCAAAGTTCTTATTTTACGTTTTTGTTTTTATAGTAAAAGTTTAAATACATATAAGCTTTTAGACTTCGTACTTTGATTTCTTAATCTTCAGTCCAATAATAAGTTTGAGAATATAGCGAGACAAATTGCGAAATTTAACATCTTTTAGTAAGAAAAAACACAAGGAAAATGGACATACTACATTTCGGCTCTAAGACACGGAATTAAGTTCTATAAGCCACTTAGCTTAGAAATGAATCCAGGAATGCGAGAGTTACAAACGTCTATATAATTTTTTTCCAATTATTAATTAAGAGATATTTAAAGTAGTAAAATAAAATATTTATGGTTTTTAACTATACTATGTAAAAATGTCCATTTCCAAACAGAGTACTCCTTGATCAACTACCCAGTTACCGGGTATCGGCTTAACTAGACACGAACGGTGACGCTTTAGATAGATAACTACACGTACTATGTAGGTGGGTAGTGTCCAGAGCTATATGTTTTCAATTACAATTACAAGTCCAAATACAGTTCCATATAATTATAATTGAAAATTTCTTAATTACAATTACTTGGAATTAGGATTGAAATTTTTCAATTGCAACGCCATAAAATTGTAATTGTATTAAGCAATTCCATGAAATGGTATCTGTATTGAACAGCTCCTCAAATTTCTCGCAATGGATAGCACACTTCTCGTCATTAGCTCCATTTACTAAGAATAATATTTTCCCTTTATTTAGATAATGTGTGTCTACAAAAAAAAATTCATCCACTGATTCTTAACTTAAATGGGAAAGTAAAAAATAACTTCAAATTGCGAATATCTAGTTTTTATGTCAGTTCTTTTCTTACCAGATATGGATTCACATTACGAGAGGATAAACGGCATGGACATTTCAAAGAATCCTACTAAGAATTGATTGGAAATTGTTTTTGAATCAGAATTGAAAAACTATTATAAAAATTGGAAGTGTTTAGGAATTGTCAATTACAATTTTAATTTCTTGGAATTGTAATTGAAAAACAGCAATTACAATCAATGGACTTGTACTTATAAAATTTCAATTACAATTCCGAGGAATTTTGTTTGTAATTGTAATTAATTACGAAAATATTTAAATACCATAAAGCTCTGGTAATGTCTACTACCTACCTCTACTAGGTAAGAAGTAACTTACTGTTACCCGGGACCGGGCTAAACTAGGTAGGTATAGGCACCCATTATCTACGTAGTACCTATAGGTAGTTAGTAGTGCTTACTAACTAATCCTATTTTAATGTTGATTGCAAAGTTCTCGATTGTACAAAGCAAAAAGGATTAGTAGCCAAGCTAGTATGTTCTACTTGTTGCTTGCTATTCCTTTCTTAGTAATCAAATTCTAGGTAACACCCTCCTCCGCTACCCTTTTCTCCGTTTGGGAAACAGATATCCTTATCCTTTCGACCGAATTTAACAATTTTTCCAAACACTACTAAGTTGGGTATCTATGAAGGGGGATCTGCTTTTGAACTCCTGACTTGGAAAACTTGAGTTTTCTGGATAGCACGTTTTTCGTTCTGGAAGTGGGAATGGTAATGTTTCTGAATTACTAAAGCGTAAAACTTGCGCTTTCTGAATACCACCTTTTTCATCCTTTTTGATTCTGAAAGGACCTTCCCCGTCCTGGAAGTGAAGAACCGTAATGTTCTCGCATTCCCGGCTTGAAAAAATAACCTTTTCTGAATAACACTTTTTTCATCTTTGATAATCACTAAGAGGCACCGAAGATCGCTAAAATCGTCAGAGCACGTGCGGGAGACGTCCAGTATACTTTTGGCGTCAAGATATTTTTCGTGTGTGGGAGATGTTATTCCAAGCGAATTGGCTAGTGTAGAGCATTTTTGATGTATGCTATTGTTCTGGTCACGGCATGAATAGCATTGTGATCATATTTTTTTTTGTCTTTTGTAAGCTTTCTAAATAGAAATTATTCACTAATTTTCTTCTTATACTAAACATACGATAGATTTAAGCATGAGTTGAATTTGTGTGAGAGGTAGAAGACCGAGCAAGCATTTATCATAAATCATAATTTAATTAAAACATTTTTTCTTACCCTTAAAGAAGCTTCCTCAAACGTGTCTATAAGTTGATATGCTCGGAAGATATTCAACTTTAATTCAGTACTACAACAAATAAATTGAGAAAATTTTAGACAAGGCAGATGATTATTGTAATAATTGATAATGGAATGTAGTTAGAAGTAGTTTCAGAAACTAATAACTATGCCAAACAAGAATATTGATCCAAAAGCTTTGGTAATAAAGCAAGAAAACCACCAAACTAGAGTACAGAAAGTTTAAATTGAGTCGAATTGCCGACCATTTGAAAAATTGATTCCCTTTACTTTGCAGTATTCCTTGTTTTGCAAGGGACATGGGTAGAAATTGTCTTACCCCAATTATTTGAACATTACTTCTTTCCAGTTGATGTACGTAATAATGATGGGACCAGAAATCGATTTGAGAAAATTGGGCCTTCAACTACTTATTTCAACCAAAAAGTGAACTTAGTTTATTCAGCTGAAAAAAATATATCTTTAAATGGAGTACTTTTGAGGAGAGGTTGTTTGTTTTCCAAGCCATATGTAAAAAAGGGGACAAATATCGAATGAAGTTATATATCTTGAAAGACTTCATGGTATTTAAAATCTTTGTATATTTTTAAATAAGTGGAACGGACACAAGTGGAAATCAGGATACATCCATGGTAGCTGCGTATTTGATCAACGAGAGATTTATTTCCTCTAAATAATTAAATTTTATAATAACGACATGCTTACGCAGTAAAATACCACAGCGTTTTTAAAACACAAAAAAAAAATTGAAATTATGTTTTTGTTTACTAATCTAGTAGTGCAATTTATAATGTTTTAATTAAGGTGCTAATATACATAAAAAAGTGTAAGCGTAGTCATGTGGGAGAATGGGGCCAATTGAAGGCATAACGATGAACAACTTGTCGAATATAAAATTGATTGAATTTTATTTAATTAAATTATGATATTTCTTATATTATGCGCAAAATTACAGCACTTTTTGCCATGATTAGGGGCAAAAAACCGGTTTACCTAGCTTTCAATCTCATTTTTAGGGTTCCGTAGTAAACAAAGAACCCTTAGTGTAAATCATGCAGATCAGTTTTCGATTTCGTTTTTGTTATTGTTATTTACTACATTGTGGGACACTATTATGTATATTGCCTGTAGACTTAAAAACGTTTTGGAAAACCTTGAGTGAATTATCATTATCATAAGGAATATTAACTGTTAATAAATTATTATAGTATTTGAGAAATTCGTATTTTGGTATATTAAGACTTTTTTGTTAATTCTTGATCCGTTTTTGTTAATAGGGCAGAAAATATATTTAAAAATGCTTTCTTGCGATACTTTAACTATCTTACAAAAAAGTGATAAATGATTTCAATGTTATACTTAATGTGTAATCAAAATATAAATTAGAGCATTGTCATGTTCTTATTTTGCCTTCCAAAAAATGTGTAGTGTGTTTCATTAGCATCTGTTTTGCAAATTGGCTCAGTACACATATATATCATTTACACTTCAAAAGTAACCGTTTCAAAAACAGCCACAACCAGATCAAAATCAAAACCAACCAAATCAATTTCAAAACCAACCAAATCAAAACCAGCGTCAACTATTTCAAATAAATGACAACTTTTTCAAGTTTAAATACAGCCAAATAAACTTCAATAGCAACCATTTTAACATGCAAAACAAAAACAAAAAAGGAGCGAAAGTGTGCAGAATTTGAGATTAGGGAATGTGGTGATTGTACTTGACCTCAAAGTAAATTTATTTTCAGAATGACTGATAAAGAGTATCAAGTCAATTTCTGGAAAGAAAATGCTTACAGTACAGGAACCTAGTGGAAAAATGCTTGCAATTGCAGATAGATGAAAATCCAATTTTTGACGGGCATAACCTTTTATTAGGTGGAACGTCTCGAGGTATTTTATAAATTGTGCGTTTATAAGAGTCAAAAACTTCACACTCCTCTTCTTTTTTAGGAATCGGTTGAACATGGGAGAGTTTTCGTAATGATGGAAAGATACATACACCTTATAGACCCTAAAAACCGCTTCCTTGTCCCTCATAATCCTTCTACAATCGTAAAAAGCTATGAGTTTTTTTGCATAATATTTTTATAACTATGAGGGATGAACGCACACATCCTGAACCAGATAATATTGGTTAACACTTCACCTCAGAGCTTTGCTTTGAGGCAAAACACACGGACAAGTTAACTTTCTATAGAGCTTCAAAGTGTTCGAACATTTAGAGGACCGAACAGTTCGAGCATTGTACAATTCGAATCTCAAAACCGAACCTTCGAACAGTTCGAATGTTCGAATGGTTCGAACCATCTAATCCAAAGTTAAGAAAACTCAGGATTATTCGAAGAAGTTTCCTTGAGAGCAGTTAATGGCATATCATCTCTAATATAAATAGGAATTTCCCTTTTCGGGGAGACGAAAAACTCTTGAAAAATATTATTTTCTACCTGGATACAGATGCCTTAAACCCAGAAGACTAGAACTCCAGGAAGGTGCACACAGATAATCACCCTTCGTTGTTCTCTATAAAAATAGTAGTGCTTAATTTTGCAATTATTCTTTTTTTTTAACACGTTCACGCCGGCGCTTTATTAGTAAGAGAGCTTTCTCAATTTGTATTTAG
>QYTT01082086.1:0-13846 GCA_006980735.1 Dasypogon diadema
AGTCGGTTCGAAAATTTAAAGGGAAAGAGAACTGCACTTAATACTTTATAACCTTACAACATTTGAAGTCTTCAGCTAGTAAAATAACTCGAATAACAGGAACAATCAACATTTTACAGGCACTTAGAACATTTTGCGGAAACAATTAAAGTGGAAAATTCTGTTCTGTCGACATATTTAAAACTTGTATAGAACTTTAAGTATCGCTAATTTTCATTTGATATTTGATCAAAATGTAGACACTATCGTAATTTTTACGAACGTGTTAAAAACTCGATTTTGGTAAAAATGTCGCTTATAACACTTTGCCTTTCCAGTATCGATATGAACATTTATAATTGCCATAAGTACTAAAAAACCTATTTTCCATCTATAATAATTTAGGTGTGTTAACCCATTTTCCACTAGTATTTTAGCGTTGCAATATATTCGTTATTTTGAATAGACCACCAAGAAGTAAGTTATAAAACTGACAAATTAAAAATTACCGAATACATTGTAATGACAACACCAATTTCATGCTTTCAAGCTTATTTTAAATATATGAGCCGTTTACTTTAAAAGTCCATTTTCTACAACCATAGTAAAAATTTATTGTAAAGGACTTAAATTATACTTGCATTTCGATTTTTGCCTAGATTGAATAATTTATTCTGTTATTATGAATTTAAATAAGTTCATAAACATGAATTATACGTAATTGTAAGTTTACATTTATTTAATTGAATAGAAAACAATAACCCTTAAGAAGATACTCCAACACAAATTTTTAGCCCAAGTACTTTCAACTTCAAACTGAAGTACACCGTCAGATAAAAAAGAAGACATATTTCTGTGTGTTTTAAAACAATGCTGTTGTTTTGTTTTCAAGCTCTCAATATATGTGATCGATAAAATGCAACGAGATGATAATCTTTCGTAAAATCATGAAAAAATATCGGATTTGGGATTAGTTCATTGTAGTTATTTTTGGAGTCTTTAGGTAGCTAAAATTAAATAACATTTGTCATTTCCCTACATTTTATATACCTAGCCGCTTTTTTACGCGGAGGATGCGTACCGCGTAAAAAACTGTGCAAAAAACCGCGTAAAAGCCAGGAATCGTGTAGATTGGATGGCATACATATAAAACTGGTAACCGCGTCAAGCAGAGTGGGTTGAAAAAGAGAAAACAAGCAAGCGTAAAAGCAAAGAGTCGCGTATAAAAACGCCGCGTAAAAAAAGTGTCATTCATATTTTTCTATTAGTCACTCTGCACTTCTTTAATCAAAGTAGGCTTTCATATCAGATAAGCCTTCTTTCGTTTTCACAACAAAATGTAAAGTTTGTTTGTACATAAAAAATTTGAACACTTTTCTGTTTTTAATAAAATATTCTAAAAAAAGCATTTTCTTTTGGCGTTATCTTCGCGATTTGCTTAAATAAAATTCAATAAAATGCTTATCTCTCTATTCTAAGATTTTCCTATGTCTGTTATAGCATTGCTACGAATTTTATATTATTTACATTGTAAAACGGATGCTTTGTCAAATACCGACATATGCAACCTGATTAATGTCCTAGACGTCTAGACGGACGGGCATACTGTAATGAGCATTATGACCATAGATATCATAATTCTTTCTCAATTATATTTTAATTCCGCTGGAAGATTCAGTTAATTATATTATAAATTGCAATTCCGTACATCATTACCTCGTATTAATAATTCTCATTCGAAATTGAAAATGAGTGGAATTAGAAATTTGCAATTCAATGGAATGTGAATTAGATGGGAATTAATTCCGAAAAGAATGATTACCTTACAACTCTAATATTTATACATTATAAAACCTAGGAAGCTATTCTCTCGTAGGTGTAGCACTTTAGGCGGTAGAATAATAGATAGACAGATAATCTATGACCAGATAGCATAATTCAGCTGATAGGTACTTTATAGCTCAAAAATTCATTTACATCAAATCAATTTATATCAGAAGTAGTAAGTTAAAAATGCCTTAAATATAATAAAACGAAATTACTGTGATGAGTGTATATTTCTATTACGGGTTATAAAAGGAAAACATATGACGTGCCAGGCACGTCTTTTCCAACTTTGCATGGAAAGGCCACCACGATGTGCATATGCATAGCACAAGTGGTTACGGTGGAAAGCGACGGCTGACGTTATAAATACCACAACAGATATCCTGGACTAACTCTTGCCATTTAATAACTTCACAGTATCTGACTATGTATGCTTCTTATTTACCTTGAAATTTGTATAGACGACTTCGACTATTTCAAATTGTCAAAAGTCCTCACTTTAAAAAAAGCATTTCAAGACGTGCCATAAGAGTTCCGCAACTCTTTTACATTTTCAAATTGTTGGTGGTGTACTATTTATTATAGTTCCTTTTATATCTAATATAAAAGCTCTTGTACTGTAAAAGAAACGAGCTGCCTGAGCCCTGTAGGTTTTTTTCAGAGGACCTTGATGATCAATCATTTATCTCATAAAAAAGATTCACATGGAGATTGTTATGATTAAAAGGAGAAGAACTTGCATGAAGGTATAATAGCAAAATTTATGAAAAAGTTCTCAAAACCAAATATGTACTTCTGAAACACTAAATAGTTTTAGTGATGAAAAAAGGACACATTTTTACGAGAGTAAGAAACAAAAGAAATAAGCAAAAGATTAAATTAAAGAGTGGATTACAAATATGTTTATTTAATAAAGTGTTGTTGACACGTTCTTTGCCGCACTTTAGTCACTGAAAGTAACTCTCTCAACTCGTGATGTTGTCAAGTAAGAGAGATGTATACCGGAAAACTATACACGTGGCAATAGACGTGTTAACTGACGAAGAAATTGTTCTAGAAAGAAGAGTGAGATCTTAAGGGGAAAAATATTTCAGGATAGTGAATTTGCGATACAGATATGTCACATAATAGAAAAGTACTTCACTTCACTTCACTATGATGTAGGAATATTTTTGTTTTGACTAAAAAGAGGAAATAATTAATTTTTCCATAATTATTAAGAGAGCAAGTTAATACTAAGCCGTGGAAAACAGTATTGCCGCTTTATTATAAAAGGCAAGTTTATTACGATCGCATCGTACATGTAAAAAGATATGCACGAGAAGTAAAAGCAAGAAAAATCCTAAAAAGTTGTACACAAAAAGATGTGAATTGCTCTAATATTTTTCGGCAGCTTCACCTTAATCGTGTTTTAGAAAGATTTTTATTGTGTTTTCGTGTGAATTTTTTTAGTGTCGGTATATCTGAGGAAATTTTTTTGCCTTGCATAATACAGATAGAGAATATTCCATTGCGAAATTAGTTAAGCGATTCTTACAGTTAACCAAGACGAACTTTCATCAAATAGATGTAAATTTGTACCCGACACGTACTTGGAAAAAAGATAATGAGTTATTAGAACGAGCCTCATTATAATGCGAATGAATTTCATAGATCTCAAAGACTAGTTTATGTTTCGAGAAAGAAAGAAAAGGCGACAAAAAAGTGCAATCAATGTAATAGTGTTTCGAATATCGGTCTGTTAGCATCTGAAAACTGAAAGCAAATCATAATTTCTATGTATAGATATAGGAGAACAGCATTCATCTGCAGGAGGCCATTTATGGCTTTCCAACAGTGCCTTTATCTCGATTGGTTGTTTCCTTGAAAAGTTATTCAAGGTCAAAGTCGAAAATTTTGAATTTTGTGGTCACTTTCAAATAAAAAATACGCATACACCACAAGAATAAGATTTTTAAAATTTGACTTGTGCTTAAATTGTAATCACATCCGGAATGAAACCTGCTTTACTTGACATTGTTGTGAAAGCCAAAAAAAATATTACGGACTTCGTAAAATAGGCGCATCAGGCATATTTTGGCCGTCAAATATACTAGGGTGAGTCATAAATTCGTCGACAGTCCAGGAATCCTTTGCTTCGAAAAGCAATGAATGGTACCATCGCGAGATCAGACAACTGGCAGAATAATGGACACAAGCCATTGAACATAATGGACTTTATTCTGAAGATTAATTATTTTGTATACTATATAAAAATTTACTTAAATAAATATATTTAAAATGTTTACGAACTTTTGACTCACCCTAGTATACTACCACCACTTCATGACAAAATGGGCTTAATGAAGCAGTTTGTTAAAGTCTTGAATAAGTCAGGTGACTATTTCAAGTACTTGGAATTTACAGTATTTGGATAGAAGAATTTAAACTAGAGTTTTTACATGACCCACAAATTCCCACACATTGGCCACAAGGCAAACAACTATTAGGAATTAGTACAGTGTGTGATTTTTAAAAATGAAACAAAAAAAAGGCAGAATAAGGCCATGCCATGTTGATTATTGATGAGAAAATTTCATATAGTGCGATCAGGTTCCTTCTTACTGCGATACAAATTCGGTCACTGTCGGCTCAATCGATGAGGATTATATTGTAGGGCAATAAGGTGCAAAAAAAAAAGCAATACGCAAAACTCTGTAATGCTCAGTTTTTAATTTTCAGTACGTTATTTAAAAAATTATAAGAAAAAAATGTTTTGGCCTCTTTAAACTGTCGGTACATGTTCCATAGTAACTAATATATTCGAGTTTTTTGTTTTAGAAACAGGGTCGACCCTGTATATTGTTAACCAGTCCGACTCGTCTATTTTCGTCGTGTGGCGAGTTTTTGGCTTTTCCGCCCAATCCCATCGGTCAATTTTCATCTTTTTTCTTTAATTATGGGTAAAAGTGTCATTAATAATAGACAATAAATATTACACACCTGAATGCTTTCTCTATTTTCTAATTAACTCTCCAAAACGTCTGTACACTGTACTACCTCTTAAATTATATTTGTAGTGCCAATGAACGTGATCTGTCCCAGCAGGAAACCAGGTAAAGTATTGCCTTAGAAATACTTGCCGAATTGACGAATGATAGATACTGTTGAGTATATTTTTTTTAGGAATCATTACCGCCTGCATTACAATTTTTCAAAAGTAATGCGAAAGTGTAATTAGTTAGACTTCTTCTGCAGCTAAAATCTGATTCTGGGTAATATGTAGCCTATGACATCCAATGATAAATGTAATTGAGTCTGTAATCTAGTTTAGAAGCACCTCCACTTTACCAGAATTAATTCTAGAACTAACCTTTCCTGCTGGAATGTGTTAATCTTGAATATGTGTGTCAAGGGAATAAATGTTAAAATGTAATTATATTATAATAAAAGATAAGCTCTTGATAACAGTAAATTTTCCGAAATTTTTTTTAACCTGCTATGTTACTAGATCACGTTAAAATGATCTCCCGCAGAATTGTTGGAATGTTTAGGCGAGTATGGATGTTGCCATTTCGATTAAGCTTCAGAAATGTTGGATTTTTATTGTGATTAAATATTTGGGATGGTATTCGATGAGCATGTAGATTTTGTCTTTAAAATAAATAACAACGAACTATATATCTCCTATTTACGTCATCATGATTTTTGTAATTTGTGAAGTTCTGTTGTTTCTCTTTGTAATTGAATTTGCTATCATAAAAGACAGAATATCTAAGAAAATAAAAAAAAATTGTTAAAATAATGCACGACATTTTCCAAGGTTATTTGAAGAAATGACGGGGAAACAAATGTAAAATTTCAGTGGAAAATAAACAAATATTGCCTATTATTTTAATTTGTATTATTATAAAGATGATTTGGTGAAATATTTTTAAATTCACACACATTCGTACATGACATATATAATCATAATTTCCATGCGCAGCACGCAGCCTGTTTTTCATTAAACAAAAATGTGAAAAACATGTGTGTTAAAAGAAATCATCTCGAAATTATCCAAAACTCCTTCATTTCGAAAGGCGGATGGTTTCACGCAACAAATATCATGACCTCCAACATTTCATCACGTTTATATATATTTTGTATGTACTCACGGCGCGATTTGAATGGATGACGTAGCCCCAAAAAACAAGTGAATGCTAAGTGCAACTATACCGAGACGCACGCAGCCATACTCCGAACGGGAATAGAGTGTACTTGCTCAACCAAAGCACCAAGGCTCCAGCAGGCCCATTTTAATTTTACCAAATTACAGCAAAATCCTTTGCAGTGGGTGTAGTAGGTCTTGGAGTGTAACGAAAAGATTGGAGCAATTTCTTTGATGACTTTGTGATGTCAAACGCACCGATGACTTCATGCCATTCCCGTTTAATGAAAAATCGATAACAGAAACCGAAAGATATATAGAGAAGTAACTGCCGTAAGTGATTTTAGAGTTATATTGAACCTGCAGAGTTGTAGGCATAGGCATTTGTATAAATTAATTAAAGGTTATAAAAAGTGTGGCAGTCGTTCACAAATTAATTTCATCGGTAAACGTAAAACCAATAAATCGTCTCCGCTACCAGTAGCCGGACAAAAATTACATAAGAATGGAATTGCTGCCAGTCACGGAAAATGAAATTCAAAGGCGATAACGTAGCCGAAGAGGAATTCTTCAATTTTCACTGAATTAAAAGGGTTAAGTGCTCAAAGAAACAAATCAATAACTTTCAGTCGATGATGGGCACTCTAGCTCAAATTATGTGACACCAATTTTTCCAATTTACATTCAACACAAACAGTTAACCGCTTCACAGTCAACAGATATTTCAGTGTTTTCACTTCTAAAAAATTTCTTTATTAATTCAACCGCAAAAAAACTCGATTTTATTTTCGCTTCGGATTCACCACACCGTCCACTTTGCCATTTGACAGCAAGCACTGCAAACATGAATCTTTTTTAGGACAGTTTGTCTGCTTGTACAGCGGTTGCGTGAGTTTTCCTCTGTTAAGACTGTCCGCTGTAAAGATTTCCTAAAATTTTCCTCTGTAAAGCTCTGCAAAGCTTTTACTGTAAATGTGAAGGAAATTTTACCCGTTATTAAAGTAATGCTCAGTAATTAGTCCAACTCGTATTAAATCAAAAAGAAATTACTTGTTTTTTTTGTTTTGTTTTGTTGCAGATTTTGGTATAAGTGATCCGTTTTAAATCTGATGTGCGAGAAATGTGGATTGGTGAGACAGTTGGACAGTTGGACAGTTGTTGTAATGTGGCGCTTTTCCGTGTTTGTAGTTTTTTTATAGAATTTAAAATCTTCATTGTTAATCTCAAAATTAACGCACTTCTCAACGTTTTGCAGAGAAACATTTTATTCCAACAAAAGTGTGTGCTGACCCAGCGGGAAATGTGGTCAGGCCTTCCCTGGAGAAGGCCTATGGAAGCAGTAAAACTTCAGCACAAAAAACTGGAAAAGTTCAAAAAGGTGTGAATCTCGCTGCAACGCAGTTCCTTCCTTTCGTATAAAGTTTGGGGCTTTCCCTTTCAAGATCATTCTCGTTTTGATTGTCAGAATAATCAGTTGAGTTTGGCATCAAGCACACAAAAAGCTTCAACTGGTTCCTCCCTAGGACATGCCTGTGCAAATGTCCTATAAAGTGTCCAGTGAAGATGTATGCATCCCTCATTCCTTCCAGAGGAAGCTAGGGGGAAGCACGCAAAAAGCTTCAACTGCTTCCTCCCTAGGACATGCCTGTACAAACGTCCTATAAAGTGTCAAATGAAGAGGCATGCATCACAACTTCCAAGGAAGGCGTCCGGTGTGCATGATGGAATGATTCCATTTCCCTTCCGCTGGGAACATCAGGGCTCCCATACCGTCGTGCAAGATGTAACCGTTAGTGGTTAGATTCAAATTTAAATTAAGAAGTTTAGAAAATTAGTACATTTCAGAATACAATTAAAGAAAAATACAAGACTCTATAGAGACGAAACTTTAGTACATCGTTAGAAACATTCAAATTAAAATATTCCATGACGCAATTAATTGTTGAACACATGTGTTCAACGGATCCATATTTTCCGTAGTTAACTCTTGAAAGTTTACACGCAAGAGAGGGAGAACTCTCAAATTGCGACTGTTAACTTTAAAGAACACTACCCAGAAATTCCGAAGAGTAAATATCGGAATGTAAGACGTGGTGCACAAAAACTATGTCGACAACTCTATGTTGTTTTTCTAAGGTGGAAGGGTTATAGGGTTATTTCATTTCAAGGTAGGTTTTAGCATGTTACGTGCCACGAATACCGTTTTCTGTAGACATCTTTCTTACTGGAGAACATCACGAATAATTTAAACGTAGATGAGAGAGTTACTCGCAGAGACTGAAGTCTGGCAGGAAACCTGTTAAGCATAAATCTGAAGAAGTTGCGCTGAACAGGCTATACGGTCAATGTAGATAGTGTAGAAAGTATTAAGTAACCGTCTAACAAACGAGTTATACATTTAAGAGAACTCGTTGGACCAACGTTGAATGAATCTAAAAATGGAGTTACTCCTCGAAACAGCTTAGTTGATTTCGGATAAAATTTTACGCCTATGTCAATATCGGTGTGTTATGGTGTTTGCAGAAAATGTATTATAGCATTGTGACTCCTAAAAACTACCAGACTTCACAATTATTTATTTATTTTTGAGCTCTAGGTCTCTAGATCGCTGTGAATACGTTAAGCATAAAATATATATATGAGATATCCTAAAACACGATTCTGTCCTTATTAATAAAGAAAAAAAATCTTCATAATCACCATCAATTGAAAGAATGAAAATAAGGGGACCAAGATCACTTCCCTGAGGTACTCCGGACTTTTGAGCTGATATCTAAGAAGAAATTAAAGATTCCGGCAATCTTTATTTATTCTTAAGTTGAAAGAATAGATGGCATTTAGATCCCAGGCATTCCCAACAAAAAAAATTTCGAAATTAAGTATTCACTGAAACGAGCGAATGGTTCTCTATTAAATGTAACTATATTAGGCTTAATTTTAATGTGTTTTAAGAGAAAAAAGTACCCAAAAACATAACCGTTTGCTATGAAAAATAGTTGTCTATCAAAAGTCAATACCGAAATCCGAAAAAAAATTTTGAGTGTAGAAATTCGCGATTATTGGTGGCACCGGACTACCCCAAGTAGAAAAGAATATATATATATACAGAATCGGTTCCGGTTCTGACGTCACAGTTCTAAACCAGTTCTGAACCAAAATAAAAACGAAAGCAACAATTAGACATCCTCACCAGGGACGGAAAACCCTTTGAAGACCACATTCTTCGCAAATTCGCTGAAAGGCTAACTGCGATTTGCGGTTAAAATGGATGCTACTGGTCATTAACACCAGATTTATTTGGAACATTAGATCTTCGGAGGAATTATTGCCAAATATATCGGAATTTCCATACAATTTTTCACGCCTTGAAATTTTTGTTCGCGCAAATTTCTCTTGCGAAAAATTTGTTGGTCTCTTTAAATGATTTTAAGTCTGTAACTGTGTGATTTTTGTGAGGTTAGTGCTAGTTACATATCTGGAATTCCTGGCTGGGTTAGGTAGTCGACTGTCTTACTGACCCATGAGCCGCACCGCCACTGCACATATGATATTATCGATTCCAGTAGTTTTAAATTGGATCGTTGTCAATACCTTTTTCGACGGATTGCATTAAACAATTCAAAGGTTATTCACATAGGCAGATCTAACGTTACACTAAGAAGTTAAATTAACAAATTCGTTATTTTTTTTTTCTTTCTTCCTCTGCAGTAACTGAAAAGATTCTTCATAGTAAATGCCAACTAAAAACGTAGAAATCACGATTTAACATGACGAATCCAATTCACGGTTTTTCTGTTAAATAATAGGTAAAATAGGTATCTAATAGTACAAGTTTTAAAGTTGTAAATACTTTGTTTCAGAAAAGATAAAGAAACTAGTTCGTAATGCCGAAAAGCAATTCATTACTGAGTGCCCTAAATTCTGCGTGTGTACATAAAAAGCAATTTACAAATTACTTTTCCTTCACAACCAAAACCAGTCGTGTTCTGTGTCCAGTAAAAAGAGTGCAGATGAGTACATTGAGTATACAACAAAATTTTAGCAGCTGTTTAAACCGGCAGCAATTAATAATGTTTTAACACTTTCGAACTGTAGTGGCAAAAATTACATACGGCTGAAGATATATATATTTAAATATATAACAAGTGGATGTTAAAAAGTTTGTACTTACGATTTTGCGCGTGAGGTTGTGTTTTTGTTCCCATATTGATGTTAAAAACCACAATGATGATGTTCTTAAACGCGATAATGACTTTGGTGAAAGTAAGGGCACTTTATTTAAGACACTTTCGTTTGTACATATTACAATAAACACTTCAAAAAGTTTTTCAGTTCACTTTGTTTTAAAAGACGCATAAAAAACAATATATATATATAGCATAAAATATTATAAATACATAAATTTAACTTCAGGTATATATTAAATATTACTTAGGCCAAACTTTGGCTATCTATTCTTATTCCGGGATAATCAATTGACTAATTAAGCACTTTTGAGTAACAATTAAGTTGATTTTCAGGAATTTAAAATGCGATTAATGAATGGAATGTTTACGAAGATATTTTTAAGATTGTTTTACTCCAGGTGGTCGCGGCTTTAGCGGTGGAGCTCTCCGTTTCATGTCAGTTGATGGAGCCCAACGATCTTCCCATAAGCCATCCATGAGAATTTATGCGCCCAATGGCTCCTGAAATTGAACAAAATAATTAATTGGATAATATATTACATTTTACAGGTAAATAGCATGATATGAAACAGAATTAGTACGAAATTACTAAAAAAATAAACTCAGAGGAGAATGAATTGTATTCCCACTACATTTTTTAAGCTTACAAGGAATCCTTTCAAATGACAAATGAAATCATTCTCCACGAATAACCATATTAACATTAATAGGGAGGGAAACCAATAGACCGACGACTAGTTTTATATGATAATAATATAAAAATATCACCATTGAAGTAGATGCGTTTTTGGCCAGAACGCCATACAGCGATTAGTACATGAGACTCTACCCTAGTTTCGGTATAAAGCCACTTCAGGGAGAATGGAAACGTGTGACCTTCGCTGGTATAGTGTAATGTGCCCTTAATGATTCAGGCAAAAGAATTCTCTATTTTTTCTCATCTCAAAATGCGTACGTTATAGACCTTAGGAGAAAACCTACTCTGCTTACCATACGTCGTAGTTTGCAAAACTGTGGTATTATCTCGTATTAATATAACCAGGTTTTTGGATATGCTGGCGGTTTGATCTTTATGGGTACAAGTCACTTCAACATCACGAAAATTGTGTTAATCTTAGAAAAACCGAGCATATCCTAGTGAATTTCAATTGATTTACAAATCTTTCCTGAGTCTGTGCCAGGTCTAAATCTTCCAAGACGGATCGCTTTCGTTACACCAATCTGGAGAGTGCGGGGCACAATCGCAGAGAAGGAAGAAATTCTCCCTCAACTTTTTCTGTATTCTATAAGCAAGCAGATCAAAAGTTGAGATTTGAAAGAATTCCTATACGGCAAAATACTTTTTTGAGTGCGTGCAACATGAAACATTTTGTCAACTTAATCAGCTCGCTGAACCGTAAGCCAGTCTTGCCGAAATCGTCAGGTACTTTGTCTTTGCAAAAAAATTAAGTTCGCACTATCATTTATCATTACGTTTTTATTTTTTCTTAAACTACATTTTATAGGAGCTTAACTTTACTTAATAATATGTGAAAAAATTTCTGGCGTGCATTAGGCCAGACAATCAATGAGTAATTGTGAAAAAATAGATTACCAATAGATGAGAACTTTTCTTACGTCAGTTTTACAAAATTAATTCATATTGAAATTTTGCTAAGCTTTCATTAATAATAAAGCCAATATTAAGAATATGAAATTAAATATAGCTCCTAGAATTGACGAACCTATCCATAAGTGCTGCTAGAATTGCCAAGTGCCAATACTGTAAATGTATGCATCAGGTAGTAATGTGTAGAGAAAATTGAAAATTCAGTATTAATATTTCCTTCCAAAAAAATCTTAGTATGACTGTGATAATTGAAATTTAATTTATAGATATATAAATTTAGTTTGGCAAAAGTAACATAGTACGTGTTAAAATAATAATTGCTTATATAATCACTAGTTTGAAAAGAAATTTCTCCTTTCGAATACTAAAATTACTTCTGAAGGGTTTACGTCCTTAAATCACATTATCACCCTCAAATAATTGATTTAGTGTATACAACCTAAATATTTTGAATATTTCGTTTAAATTCCAATGGAAAACTTTACAATTACAAACAATTGATGGCATAAAAACTTAAAATGAAACACCTTGTTCAAGCTATGGAGAAATGTATAATTACAATCTAAAAGATTTACATGCAAATGTTGAAAATCAATAATGCTTGACAGAAGTTCTAGACTCTAGACACTTCGAAGGAAACGACGAATATCAATCATTGGCAATTAAGGCTTACCATGCCATATGCTACACTTCATGGTCAACATAAAATATCGTCCTTCGAAATTTTAATGATGAGACTAGTTGTCGTTAAGTTCTGCTAAGGGCATATGATTACAATATTCAGATAATTTTTAATGGAGTGGGTAAGAGAACTGAGGAAGAATTTATTTTTTTTTGTAAATAGGTGAAGTTCAATAAAACTGTTCCGTTAAAAAATTCATGCATGACTGTATAAAATTTGATGGTACAATTTATTAAATATGCTCCTAATTTTCGTCAGTACACGTTTATTCAAAATGAACCTCATTCAGTCGTTAAATATTAACTAGACGAAAGAAAATTTTTTGATGTCCTTTAGTTCTTGGATGTAATTTTCTAATATAATACAAGAGAATTTTTCTGGGAATTCAAAACAACAAGTGCCACATGTGAAGTTCTCAGTCGCAATCGAAAACTTTCTTGGTTGGATTTCACAAGATTTTAATGGTTCAGGATCCATGAACAAAATTTCGCTTGGAACACACTTAGCTCTCGATTTAAATGATGCATTGGCTTTGCAGAAGAATCGTGTAAATCGAAATCGTGTAAAATGAGGCTTACATTTGTACATTGTGTTAAATTAAGCGAGAAACCATACAAATTACAAACAAAATAATATGAAATTCTGAAGGCTACTGAGAACAAACATGTACAATGAAAGAAATTTCTAATTGTTATAATTTTCAAAATAAATCTTTTGCTCATTTATTCAAGCATGTTAAATCGTTCCATGTAAAACGAAATTTTCCTTCGTGTTAAGCCGAATCCCTGAAATCCGAGTACCCTGTAAATCTAGGATAACAACAGTAATACTAATTATTATTTCCAATCCAAAAAAGTAATATAAAACAAGAATTACAAAAATAATGAGCAAAACATACATACTTGAGAATCAAAAGGCGAAATGAATAGTCCTTTCAGCTGCAGTGTCTTATTGAGAGAAATTGTTCATTTTCAATTTAATTAAGATCAGACCTGGCATTATTGATTAAATTTTTAATCGATTGAAAACATACAGCGAAATTCAATTAACCATCAATCTGCAATTGATTTCAATCGATTGATTTTGTAATCCGAAAAAACGATTGAAAATGTAATTGATTGAAATCAATTGCAGATTGATGGTTAATCGATTGAAGGCTCAATAGTTTTTTGGGATTACAAAATCAATTGATTGAAATCAATCGTAGATTGATGGTTAATCGATTGAAGCTGTAATAATTCTTGTTATTAGTCCAGTTGTTCTTGTATTTTGTGTTATATTAAATATACAGAACTTGTTGCAATTCAAAGGGAAGAGGATGAATATCTCGGGAACTAGACAAGATATCAATACGTATGGGTCTCAAATGAAAGGAAGAGATCATCTCTACACGATACTGCAATCAAATGTAGTTTAAGCGCAGCTTAAAATTT
>QYTT01082088.1:0-12629 GCA_006980735.1 Dasypogon diadema
ATTTTTGGGGGTATAAAATTTCACCGCTCGCATGGCATAGGATTAAAGCATGTCCCTGTTTTCTGATTTTTATTCGAGACGAATGTGCATAGCATGCAGAATCATCTGGTTTGCATCATAAAAGATTCAGCTAAATATGCACATAAAAAACGCGTCACTATAGCGAAAATTTCGCTTACCATAAGCACTGGGAATTGTTCCGCCTGGTGAACGGTGTTCACAGCTTTGCGAATGGCTTTTATTCGAAGCGATATTATCCTCATCGAAAATTTATATGAAAGTGTCCTGGATGATGCGTCTCACCATCCAAGTTTTAAATTAAGCAAAAGATGTATTCAAGAAAATGACTCTAGGACGTACCATTAGTGTTTTCGGCCGCAATAAATAAAAGTAAGTTGCCCCTTGAGGCGTGAAATATTTGAATTTTAAAAGCCGACATTTTGGGAGAAATTACACGGCTTCATCTAAGAAAAAGAAAACTTTGGTTTAACTTACCTATTTTCGGTGTTGCAGATTGATGAGTCTGCCTTGGAAGACCGAATTATGGTAATCCTGGGCTTTATTAAAATTTTGTTGCTAATGTGAGTAATACAAGCGAATATTTTTCTTTAAAGAGAAGCACTTCGTTAAAGTTGAAAGACTACGCCTAGTGATTTATTTGCTTGTATTTGTGCCAATAAATCTGATCAATATTACTGAAATTAAGATTAATTATTTGAAAAATAAATTATTCGCAATTTAATTATCAATTCTCAAGTTTGAAAATATTTTCTAGTACAAAGGATGGACAGTTTTAACCGATCCATCCGAACATAACGAAAAGTACACATATTTTGATTCTACATAAAATATACCTAAATGTTATTCAAAACAGTTTAGATTAAAGATGGCCAAATTATGAGCCTTTAAATGTAAGATGGATGAATTCGAAACAAGTTTTTACCATAAAATCAGGTTTGACGAGGAACGCTGGACAGTAATCCAAAAGAAAAAAGAATCTTGTATGAGATACTTCAGCAACATATATCGAAACAGTAAATTAGAAATCCGCACAGTGTTTTGAATACGCTACCTTCATAAATAGAAGAAAATGAAAAAGAGGTAGAGGGAAGGACAACAAATCCATCCTGTCATAGATACTCTAAGAAAAAACCTCCACGCAATGTCCAATGCGGACCGAAATAGAAACATGCATGGTTAGCGTACTTTAATAGAATGTTGCATACGTCCTCGAATTCAGGAATAACCTAAAATCAGTCATCCCCCAAAGTCCTGTCTTAGTCTTTAGGTATATCATCACTGGCCTGGAAGAATTTTTGGACACTGGACACTTCAGAGTATACGGACACTCTAAGTGAATAGCATTACGTATATCAGAGTTAAGGTGTTGATCAAACCTGTAGAGTGCCCCAAATTATACAGAACTGCTGGAGATATATCATCTCACTCAATTATTTTTTGTGGAGTTTAAGCAAGTTGTAGACTGCTCTGATAGAATTCAGAATAAGGCCAAAAATTTTAAATGTATTATTGTTAAAGGATTTCCCGCAATGGTCCACACTGGAAACAACATATGTTCCAAGTAAACGCATTCACATAAGGCGAATCTCTTTACGTTATGCCGAAGATTTTTATCTTACAGAAATGTGAGATGGTATCATCAAATACTATTAAATACGAAACAAATCCAAACAGGTTCTTAAATACACGGCTTCGTGCGCTAAAGTGCAGCTGACATGGGAGAAACGAATAAAGCTGACTGATCACAATGACTCTACCCGTGACATGGAACTTCAAATCAGTCAACAAAATAAAATACCTGACGACTTTTTTGGATGTACTGATGAATTTGGAAAAATGAATAACATGTTCGAGATATTGTAAATATTGTGAAAACATTATTGGTTTGTTCCTCAAAGAATTAAAGAAGTCAACAATGAATTCTTGCTGGAAAAGTCTTTGGTTTAAAATCGTTTAATGTCCATTGATACCAATCGTATTATAACTTAAAAGGTGGAGAAGGATTAGATGATATGAATCATGATGACATTTTTTAACTGATTAAGAGAAAAATTTAAATGTATTGGATCTTGTGCAATTATCGAAAGAATCTTCTCCAAACTTAAAACTCGAAAAAAGCTTGAGTTACGAGCAAGCAAACGTATCTTTTACTCTAAATCGAGGATTTGATTTATTTAAAGAGGTAAAAACATATTGTATAAATATGGACCCATTAGAACGCTTCACTACACAATTTAAAATTGTCTATCTCCATATTTAAAATTGCAAAAATATTTGTAAATTGTAGTATATAGGGTTGTTAGAAATGAAAAGAGGTTGTGCACCCCTGACATTACGATTTACCTTAGTATATAAGGAATGTACTATATATACGTAACGTACGGAGTCGGTTAAGAGAAATTATTGTAGTTAGTCATACTCGATACAGAACTAAACATAGTGGAGTCTAAGAGTAAATCACAATAGGTTTGCATTAAAAACTACCACAGCAAATATAATAGAGTGATTTTGGGGGATTAAAAAATCTTTAAAAAACATAATACATAAAAATAATTATATATTTTTTTAAATTCCCTGAAATAAAAGATTTTACGCATACATTAATAACAAAGAATAAATAATACTAACAAAGAAGCGACATAGAACGAGTTAGAAAATATTACAGTTATAAAAGCGACATGCCTCTTGATGTAAATGTGTTCAGCCTGCTGAATGGATACTTATTGTACATGAGACCTGTTCCCTGATGCTGATCTTTTGGTGCGCCTCAGAAGCAAATGGACAAAACCACTACAATTGGATATCCTACTGTAGAGGTAGTGATAGCATTATCCATCCTTGTTACCTTAATAGTCATTATGACAGTGTCGCATCTTTATGATAATTATTTCATCTTTGTATTAATAATATATTTTTTAATCAACTTCGCATACATGTATGCCATTTATTTTAAAATACTGTACTTTTTGATAAAACAGAAAATAAAAGTTGGCGTCGTATTTAATTATTGTTTCTGAACTGTGAAAGATAGATGGCGGTGGAGAACGGTAGATTACGGCCAAAATCCCCAGACATTTTCCGGCTTGAAAAGCAAAACTTTTACCAGGCCAAAGGGCTTACATCCCAATTATTTTGTACATTTTCAATGCCACATTTTCCTGTGTATAATAAAAATATTCAATTAATTCCACTTGAAAAGGACACATTAACAGACCTCCATTCAGAAAAGAAGATTTTCGATTTTCAAGAGTGGTTGTTTCTAAGGTTACACACAATCTTAAATAACTGAATCACTTGAATAGACTTGTGTTTCTACGCGATAAAAGCTAATTAAAGTTGATACCTAAAAATGGATTTCCTTTCAGAAGTCTATCTTAGAAAAGAAGTTGCTTTTATCAAGCTTTTGTACGGTTGATCGTAATTCTAGGTAGTAATTTCTTAAGATGTTTTTGAGTTGATTTGTAGAGTTTGAATTGCTCTGTAGATACCATACAGCTTTAATTTCTGAAAATACAAGACGAATTTTGCTGCTCTGTAATTATTACGTTTAAATTAAAGCGCAAAAGCATATTCCTGCGACAAAAATAAGAAAACATATTTAGATGTATAAAGGGATGTTTTGAGATTGAGACAATGAACGTATCTGATGTAAAATGCACATAACAAACACACGTAGTTGAAAAGGCAAAGCATCCCACAAACCATAAAAGATGGACCTAGAAGAAGTTCAGAATTGTACAAAAATTTGCAAGGGACAAAACGTGTACTTGGGGTTTCAATCGAATATTGTTAATATAATTCACTTTCCTCTCAATTCGCACTAAATGCGTAGTATTGCATTTTGTAAACATATATGAAGGTGTTAGTGAAACGGCAGCTCGAACACTCAATTGACACTTCCGGTGCAATTTCCCAGAGCCTAAAACGTTCTAAACCAACGTTCCAATATGCACGATGCTCATCGCGCCTGTTCCAAGCTTTTTGGTTTAAATACCAATACTAGAATGTTTCACTAAAGATTGGCGTTACATGCAGAATTTTCGAAAACTGGAAAGGACTTCAGAATTATTTAAATTGAAAATTGAAGAAAATAAAAAGAAATATGCAAGTGGGAATGGAATATTTATTTTGGATGCATTAAAAAATGCATGAAAAGAATATGTGTAAAAGATTAGAAAAAAATAGATTTTATTACAGACATATGCCACTTATTCGGGAATTGCGCGAACACCATATTGAGAAAAAGAATATCTATCCAATTACTCACATTTATAAGTGGAATATCCGCTTCTAAATTAAGTGAAATAACTCCAGAAACTTATCAAGCAGCGAAGAATTGTCCACTGATTTGGAAACAAAATATATTTTATTCATTTATTTATTTATTTAACCTTGTTATAACACAATGAAGATATTAATTCTTTCAAATTTGTATAGGAAATTTTGACTTAAAAATATACAGAGAAAAGATAATAATAAATTAAAATAATTCCCACATTTATGTGATATTCGCATTTCAATCGACGTAAGACAAAAATCTTGTGGTGCATTACAACAAACTAAAGTACAAATTATATCGATTCAAAGAAGCTAAAAAGTGCTTTTGCAAAATTATTGGACCTACTGTTCCTCCTCAGACTAATCGGGAGGATATTCCAGAGGCTGACGAACTAGACAAAAAACTGCCTTCAGTTGTGAGGTACCGAAAGCATACCCTCAATGAGAACGTTCTTTCCGATTGAACAAAATTAATTTTACAAATTACAAAGTTAATTAGGTTTTTGTGTTATAAAGGTAACCTCAAATTTACGTAAGGAGATGTAAACAGGCTTACAGAAAATCTCACATCTAAATGATATCAAAGGTAAGATAAGGGACTTGACTGGTATGGTACGCGTATTCTGAGGAACAACGTAAACTTGCGTAGCCCTTGCCGACAATTACATTTATATGGTTGCTCTAACTCAGAGTTCGATTAAAAATAACTCCCAAATTTTTTACAAAGTTACTGTAATGAATAATTGAACTATCTATAGAGATTGTCAAAAAGCAGGAATTGTCAAGATGTGTCCTGTAAATGCACATGGCATTTGCCCTCTAAGCATTTAGAATGAAGTGGTTGCTTTCAAGTCATTTGGAGGCTCTACCCAGGTTCACTTTAAGCGCGGCATCCTCAACCAATCCAAGTAAGCGAGATAAATATAGCTGAACTTCGGTTCACGTGTATCGAACATTCATGTAGAACAAAAGGCAAATCTTTTATAAATAATGAGAAAAGTAAGGGCCCAAAAATGGAACTTTGAAGTATACCAGAGTAAATCGGAAGAAGAAATGAAAACTTACTCCTAGCAAAAATCCTCTGATGTTGATCGTGAAGGTAAGACCAAATGAATTTGCAGGAAGGTACTGAAAAATTGAACATTTGGTGGAGTTTCTTTAACAGAAGATTATGATTAACATTATCAAAGGCTTTACAAAAATCTAGAAATGCTGAGAATAATAAGCTCTTTTAAAGCTCTGGACTTCAGGTATGCGAAATTGCTTCCACCTAAATATTGTAACAGGATTTGAATACTGACCGCATGTTGTTAATTTGCAGAAACATTTAAAATATATTCGAAAAACTATAAAAAATTTTGCAGACATTCTGTTTTGTAGTGAAAAATGGAAAAATACCGGATGAAGGTGTATTGGAATCTACCGAATTTTACAGAAGGCTGTTGTTTAGAGGAGTTTTACATTGAATCAAGAAACATTGTGGAATATAAACTTCTTTCTGACGAAGTTTTTGCTCTAAACCCTGAAATAATAATATTTAATTACAAAGTTTAAGAAATATGAATGTTTTAGAAAATGCCTTAATCGCATAAAAATATCAGGTATTTCATAAAGGTTTACATGTATGCACTTTTTTAAAAAGTGTACCCGAATAGCATTTAATAAATCATAGAAATAATTGACTGAGGACTGAGGACTAATTTTTTGAACTTTTCCATTTATTTTATTAACACCACCGCATAATATGCTTTGCCTTGTACAAAAAATTGAACATAAAACTGAACAAATTAGAAATTTATTTTGGGATCCTTTTGCCAAAAAAGCTTCAGAAGGATCTTTTCGAAACCTTTTTAAATGATGTTAAAAAACTTTATCCAGAAAGAATGGAATAAGTTAAAAAAAAAATCAGTCGTTTTCATGACTACCGAATTATATATAAAGAGTAAATTTAAAGTGTATGTGTGTGTTAAGGATATAATTATATTTGGTAATATTTCGTTTATACCTTGTGCACATAAGAATAAATTATCCTTACATTAAGTCTAGTAATTCTTTTTCAGTGCACTAAGTATTAGGCACATTTGAAAGTCCTTTATGTTCTTATTGAAAGGATATTACCAAAACTAAATTATGTGGCCCTGTTACCTACCTATGGGACATATTTGGAACTTCTATTATTTACCTTTATGAAAATATTTGGATTTAACTGAAAAATCAGAAAAATTTCCTTTTTAATTCTGTAAAAGGACATATCTTGAAATTAATATGGGCATCCCTTGGAGGGTCTCAGGACATATGTTCTGACCAAGTTATACCTCCCCATCCCTCTCCGCTGGGAAGATATTTACAAAAAACCGATTTTTTGTTTGAATTTCAAACGTATCTTTTGACCTTCAAATGACCCTTTCGCCTAAAATGATTTATACCGTTATTATAAGTTGGTTACGTTGGTACATCATGAAGCAAAGTTTCAAGACAATCGGGCGCGCCACCTAAACGGAACTATTTCCCGTTTGTGTATAGTGTTCGAATTGAGCAATAAGTTCAATAATTTGGTAATAAAATAATGAATAATAATTATGCATTCAAATTCTGAGAACAAATACGTTAAATGGAACAAACTTCTAATTCATTATATATGAAATTTTTCCAAATAAAATTTTCGCTCATTTGTTCAAGCATATTATACCGAAATCGTTCCGTGTAAAGTTATTTAGCGCATTTCTTCGATCGTGCTAAACCGAAACCATGCAAAGTGAGTACCGTGTAAATCGAGAGTTGAATGCAGTTACAAAGTATTGGGAGTAAAACTTAAGCATAAGAAAATAACGTGATGAATTGTGTTGGGCAACATGGAAATAGATCTAACCTTTATGGAGACCCACTTAATATATTTATTAATAATCAAGATTTTGTTCTTTTTCAAAGAAAAACTTCAATATGGGTGTCATTATTGACCATGCATTCGAAACCATTGAAAATTGCACTCCCCATCCATGGTTTGCACTGAATTGATGTTTATATGATTGTCGTATAATTTAATATACAAACAAACCAGTTCAAATATTAAATTGCCAGCGAAACGTTTCCCATTTGATTAACATAAAAAAATATAATAAACTTTTTTTCAGGATACAAAAGTATTTTAATTAAGGATTACTTAGAGGAAACGAAATACATCACTTATTAAAAAAAACACTGCATCAGTTGTTTGATAGAAAACATTGGCACCAGATTCTCCCCTTTCACAAAATTCTGCACACGTTTCTATAGTCTTCGAAATCTTATAGACTAAACTGAATTTCACTTCACTTTTCACATTTTCCACATAACACATTACTCTCATAAAAATTTAAAGACGCCTATCTGCTTTCAACCGCAGACATAAATGTGTAATGTTCTCTGCCTGCAGTTTATAGCAAAATAAAATTTAAACGTTCGCAATTCCCAGCAGAAGTTAATTTGCATGTTTGGAACGGTTCGAGTTAAGTCGCAACATTTTTTCTTGTCACCTAAGCCAATCAATTCACCAATTTTACAATCTCATCAATTTGCATCACAGTCTTCGCTAAGGGAGCTTATGAATTACTTAGAATTTTTGCACCAGTAAAAATCGATGTATTTAGAGTGAATTTTAAAATGGATATTTTTGTTGAATTTGGAATTTGTTGTGCACCAGAAATTTTGGAATGCCACGTATGAATGAATGAATGAATTAATGCACCAAGCAAGTGCATGTTACATATGTGTGCACGGAATATCTATATGAAAGCATTCCACTAAAATGGCCAGTTTTGTTCACGTTCTCCATTGTTTTATAAGTAATATGTTGAGCTTTGTAAGAGAATGCTCTTAAATTATTTAGCACAAAAATTTTTCATTCTCACAAATTCAAAAGGGTTTGGTACACGTGCATGCATTTCTCATTTCTATTTTACGGAACCCAAATTAAGGGCATGAGTGCATGGAGAACCTAAGAAAATTTTAATTTTGTATCTCATTCACTTTTTCCCCCTTTATTATTTTAATTTACTCATTTGCTATTAATCCACCCACACTAAGTTCTATACTTCTCTTATGTCCATTTTTTTTAGCTCATAAAAATAACAAGGACTCATCCAATAATTTTAACCTCTCAGTCACACTCCACCCCTTCTTTTCTACTCCAAATCAAGTCGTATTGTGAATGTCTCCCAATTTTTTGTTAAATGTTTTGTTATTAACGTGATCCTATTATTACTATAAACATTAGAGAAGAAACATGTAACGTTATGAGGCAAATTTAGTTGAAAACGTATTTTAAATAATTTCGATATGTATAACAGTTGCATGCTTTATCGCTTTCATTCATTTTTCAATAATAAAAATAATTTGAATTTTTTAAAACATGAAAAGAATCAGTAAAAATTATTTGAATCAAGAACTCATAATATTTATTTTTTAATTTTCGTAGATTTTCCACTTGTGTAAATGGTAAAATTTTTTATTTCATTCCTATCCTTTCTTTCCCGATGCAACAGGTGGATTTACGACATATGGACGAGAAACAAGGGAGCAATATCGTCGACGTTGGTGTGGACCTGTCTGAGTTTTATATGTCCGTCGAATGGGACATATTGGAAGTACCTGCAGTTAGGTAAGTTTATGTATTCTGAATTTTTTAATGCTATCAATTTGAACTGTTCACAGTAGACTGAACATTTAATATTTATGCGGCTGGGATCCTTTGTAGATTGATATTTTATAGATTCAATTCCGTATAGGATTTATCCGAATTTGCTTTTCAGTATATACGAGTCAATTTTGCAATCGTTATATTAACTTTAATGACCTTATGATCCCTAAAAAGAACATTCATATAAAATTAGGGATTTATTTCTCATAACCAATTCTGCAAAGGTTCTGTAGTCAATGCTGAGGAATAAAATATGAAATACGAATATTACAGCATTATACAAAATTCCGTAAACTCTGTTTTAGATCTGCTCATGCAAGAAGAGAAATTCTAAATGCTCTTGCTTCCTAACTCAACGAATTCACCGATCTTCATCCTTTGAAGGAATTATACCCTAGGCACACAGCACGCCTGAATTAATATTTAGTACTAATGAATAATTAAGGCTCTATGTATACTAGGTACTGATCATAATTACGGCCGCATAATAAACCAAAAATGGTTCATTAGTAACTTGCGCCAATGATCAAAATTTGTCCAATATTAGGACTGAATGAGATTAAAACGACCTAGAAATGAGCAAGTTTGACAAGTGTTATTAGTCTGAAAGGTAAACTGTGCAGTGTATTTTCCTAAAGAAGAAGAAGAACTCAGGGGAAAATCTCAGTATTCGAATTTCAAGATTTTTTAACGTAATATTGTTTTTTCAATATCAGTTTTTTGTACTGAGAAATTCAATTTGCGAAATATAATTTCAACAACTTGCTCTGATCCATTTTTCCGGCGAGTTTGATAGTAACACAGCTGATTTTCTTAATTAAGGATACGGCTGTATGTCACCAATTACCTAATTAGCGTCTAATCTTCATTAAGCTAATTAATAGTTAGCAGCAGTGTGTGTCTAAGGTATTGAAGAAATGTTAGTAAAATTCGCCAGGGCTACAGTTAGATTGTAAGTTAATTTAAAGACTCATCCCAAAGGTCATTGAGAAAGTGGTGACAACACCGCAATTTGCTTTGGTTGAACCTTTCAAAATCATATGCTCAATCAAATACATTTTTGAAAGAAAAATCATTCCTAGTAGAACGATGAAATTCAAAGTCTTCGTCAGGCCTCCAGAAGGCTCTATAACCGAGCTAATATATAACTAACTGCAACGGGCACTACTAATTAGCTGTTGTCAAAAAATGTAAACAAATGGTTAACTTCCGTGGAAGATAGATAGACTTCGGGAGTCGTTTAGACTCCTGAGGGCTTTGAAAAGAAAACCGAGAGCCAAGCTCGAAAAAATCCAGAGACCTAATATATTTCTTATTGAAAAAACCTTCCTACGAACTTCTGCCCTTGATTCACTTTCATTTCGTATGAAAATTGAAATAATCGTCGAGGAAAGCTGAAGCCGAAGATGTATTTTGTGAAAGTTCCCTCAGATATTGAAGGAGCGTATACTGAGTTTTGATAACTATAAATTTTAGAAAGTTTCTATTATTGTGTCTTTAAATAACTAATTTGAGAAGTTATGATCATTTTTGGGGGTGTTTTATGCATGATTTTATTTTCGTACTTGAAATTATTTAATGGAATCGATGGGAACAAGCTACTGACATCAAAACATACCAACATAGCATTACAAGGTAACTCTAAATGTATAATTTTTCTATTAAATCTAATGAATTTTTTATCGCGAAATGTAATTTGAAAGTAATTAATTTTGGCAGAATTTTACTCATTTTCTTGTATAATTCTTGAGAAAGCACATTGCAAAAGGACAAACCAATGGGAGAGGAACACCACTTTTATGTAGTAGATGGACAACTTCAGTTTATTAATCTCTACCTGGTCAAAAATCAAGCCAGCAGTATTAACAACATTGATAACTTGCCGGTTATATCTGTCTGTTGGATCGCTCGTTAATTCTACAACTTTCATACCTTCTAGGCAAACATTCATTTTTTAATGTACATATTTATCTTTTTTAAATATTGCAATTGAATTTCCCTTGTCAACTTCCTCAGTTTATACCTAATTTTACCCACAAATTTTCAGTTTTCAGTTACTGGAGCATAGTTTAAACCATATTCTAAAACTAGTATTTCTGTTTTATAAAACCAACATCGCTGAAATTTGTTAGTCGCTGGTGGAAAACTGCCTTATGAGCTTCGTTGGGTTTCGGTTAGCTTTCTGTCCTGGGTACTGTTTATATGCTAAACAACTAGCCCTTTTGTGACAACATTGCTGTAACAGCAGTGATGGAATTTATACTACAATTGAATGTTCAGCTGAGCTCTTATTTCAGCTGCTATTAATAATTTCATATTTCTTGTTTTCACACACAGACCGCGCTTTTATTCCTTAGCACTCAAAATCTAATTATAATTTTACTCATTAAGATGAAAAATATGGAGAGAACATATCACAAAAATCTCCAGCTCAACAGTGACGCCAATTTTAATCTTGTTTTATACTTTCTCTATCGCTCTTAAATTTGCCATTAGAGACAGTGTATAGAAAGCAGACGGTGATTTACAAAGTGTAGCTGCCTTTTGCATCCTTGAAACGCACCAAGAATTTGAATTCAAATTTCGCCACTACTAAAAATACCTAAACTAGAGATCTATTAAAATATATTGTCGAAAACAAACAAATATTTTTAGAACATCCACGCTAGTGGTCGAGCGGGCTAAGGCGCACGTATGCAGATGTTGTCGTGAGTTCGAATCCCGCACAGAACACGGCGATTTATCTGAGTACCACCGGTTGAAGTAATTCTACTGACGAGAATTGTACTTGTGAAGTCACTGGAATGTTGCATAGTAATACTTTCATGCCAAAAATTGTGGCTCACTTTCAACATTTGTCAGGTTAAAATTTCCTAATCTCCTTTTCCTTAATTGCCATCCCACTAAGCCATGCTGTGTGCAGTAGACCTTAAAAAATACCTTAAAAATCGCTTTCTAAACAAATTACTCATTTTCCGATCTAAAATCTTATAACACGTGTTGAATATTTTTTCAACGCATAATTAAGGTAAACCTAAAAGTGGTGCCATTCTTTAGGCAACAATGCTCTCTCCATATTTTTATCTCTGTGATTTTACTAATGATATAAAATTTAAGTTTGTTAAATATTTGTTGAAAAATATGTTGAAAAGGAGAAATTGTTAAAAAAACAAATTTTTAGGTTTTTAAAACTCTAATTCCTTCAGTGTGGAGAACAGTCGAGAAAGTATAAATAGAATTCAGCAACAACAGGACGAAGAAACAGAAACAATATGAAGATAATGATAACAAGAATTTTTAATTCTCTATTTTTTTTAAACTCAGCAAAGAACATGATGTATTGGAGCACAATGCAGATATGTATTACTATTTTGATGTGGTAGCGTAGCATATTTCCATTCCATATTTGTTAATAAATATAAATTTTTTTCAAGATATAAAACTTATTTTATTGGTAAATTTAGGGGCAGCTGCTTATGCCCATAAGCTGAAATGTGGGTATCATTAGAGCTAGCTAAATTATAATAGCAGTTATTTTGCTGAGGATATTGACATTTTTTGGTACTATTGAAATTTCTACCCCTGTGTCAATTAAAAAATGCACTTTTGTATTTTTGTCGTAAACAAATAGACGGCGAGAGGTTTTGCTTGACTT